>JNEY01000002.1:2438100-2491724 GCA_020875895.1 Aphelenchus avenae
GAGAACAGTATCTGCGCAAGTTAGAATGAACAGAAATGCTAGCTTAAGATCTTGGGATAAATCAACAAATTAACGAGGTGACTAAGTCCGCTACTGCCACCTTAGTAACCGTAAGGAAAGACTAGAAAGTGTCCGCCACTGCGGAACGACCTGGGATGATCTTGAAGGCGTCGAACCAGCCACCAGTAAGAATGTTGAACGTGCTACTGTAGTCGCGAATCGTCATCAGCAGCGTTGTCTAAGGCACTATCCGATAGGACCCTTTGCGCCATTGCCAACGCACCTGGTCATCGTCCACCTTCCCACTGTCGAGCAAACCCATGAAGGTGATGTAGAAGAAGACGTATAACCGTTGGATTGTCGCGACGTCACCGGCCAGAAATCCTCCGCTGATGACACTGCGTTCCTTCCGGTAGACGAGATCCAAAGTATATCTAAGGTTATCTGCCGTCAACCCCCTACGTCAATTTCAGCGTACCTGTGCGCTTTATCCAGCGTACCCGTAAGCTTGATCAGCGTTATTTTACCTGGCGTGAGTTGCGGATTCCACAGCCCGCGTGGAATCACGTCTTGCGAACCGTGACCTAAATAGAACTCGTTATGTCGAAGATGAAGATCCTAAACGCACTGTAACCTGCGTCGACCCATACGAAGAACTCGGTGGCAAAGCGTGAGATGTGAGTGGCATTCTTGAGTAGGTAGGGCTTCGAGTTCACCAGGATGTCGTACTCCGCGAATTTAGCTTCCGGATGGTCGCGAATCCGCAGGTCCCATTCGTCTTGCCAGTTTTCCTGTTCTGCATCAATAATCTTCTGGATTTCTTCGCGATAGCGGTAAAATGGAAGATCACGTAGTGAAATAACGACGACCTAAATCGGTTGGCTGGACTACTTGAGCGGTGGCTTAAAGCTCTAGGTCACCACTCCAAGCCAAGGAGACATACCTGTAGACGATCCCAATCGATCTCGACGCGGTTGACGAGAAAGCTGACGACACTCTCGTCGCAGTAGATAATTACACGGTTCTCCATCTGGAACAGATCCAGCAGCCAGGTCAAGTAGATGTCGAAGTGGCGCGTGAAGCGCACCCATTCACCTCGCCCAATGTCCAGCAAGGCAGTAACAATAACAGGAGTCTAAATGGGCATGCAGTCATGGCAGCCGCACAAAGAGCGCTTACGTTTCTTCGATTTCTTCTTCGTACCGTAGGTGCGTTCAAGCTGGCGTGGAATGCGTGCTTAATTTCGTTGTCCTGAGATTTCCCTTAAGGTACATTAAAAGCAGTGAGCACGTATGCATTGGGAGTCGTGGAACGATAAATCTTAGCAGGCGGATCTCATACCTCTGTCGCGGAACGTCGTCGTGACGGTAGCGGAAATTCCGAACTGAAATGGCTTCACTTTTGCAGGATCATCTTGAATGCCGACGGGCATTAGTGGCGGCGAAAGGGTAGCCCTCTCTAGGTCCTCAGGCGGTCGTCTTCGCCACACCGGCTCCGGTGCCCTTGCTGGGACCGGCTGTTCCCTACGCCAGACTGGCTCAGGTGGTCTTACGCCGAGACCTTGTCGTTCATATGGGCGCTGCTCAGCTGACGCACTTGAACGTGGCAGCTCGTTCGGTTGCCGACCGTCCTTGTGGAGTTGCAGGTCACTTGCTAAAATTAAACGATTGTCCTTGGCCAACCGGTATGGACTTCCTACTTGCATGCTCGACTGGCGGATTCCATGAGTCTTCAGGACCAATTTCGAAGACCACTGGACGGATTTCATTGTCTTCGCTAGCAGGAAGTGTCTCTGGCACGGACGCTGCGACACGCCGGCCGTTGTCCATGTCCAGCTCGTCTATGAGATCGCTTATCTCCTTGTCCAAGGTTCTTGGTCGAGATGGAAGCGCCGCAGTTGTTGGCTCGATGCCTTCAGGTATGTCGGTACTAGTAGGGATAGCTGTCGTGGCCTGGTGGTGATGATGATGACCGGTAACATGGTAGACCCGCTGGTGGTGCTTTATGGGAGGGACGACTGTGGTAGTCGTCTCCACAACTAGCCGTCCCTTCGGCCTTCGTAGCCAGAAAAGGTCGTAGTCATCCGAGTCGGTTTCGACCTTCTCCAGCACCTTTCCAGACGTCGGCTTTTCGTCCTGCTTAGTAGCGTCTTCTGTGCGACCGCTGGTAAGTGGCTCGATGGTCCCCGTCAGTTGATGGTTCGCGGCTGCGATGACTAGCTGAGTAGGTGAGGCTTCAGGAAAGTGAGCGATTACAGCATTCACGGCGACGTCGGAATCTTCGCCCACGTCTGACGATAGACTTGCGGGAGACTCAGGCCAAGCAGTAACAGTCGGGAAGACGATCGGATTTTGCTCTGGCCAGTTTGCATTGATTTCCTAAAAACAAGCACTTTATAGATAACACACCGGTCAAAAGCATACTTCAGGTAGAACCGTAGTTTCAGTAGCCGACGTAGTAGGAATACTTGACGTAGTGCTGGGCGGCTCAGATGATGCTTGGGTCTTCGCGATTACTTCCTGGACGTTGTCCGAATGGGTAGCGGGCGGTGGTTGCTCATCGATATGATGTGAGCGAAGCAGAATCCAGAGAATAAACGCTGCTAGCAAGAGCAATGCAGCCACAACAGGCAACGAATACTTTAACCGACTGTTACCGCTGCCACGACACTTCATTTCCTGCTAGCATTTCTAAATTTCGCAGACTTGGCGCAAGTACGAAGGTTAAACGCGAGATACAAAAAAGGATAGCATAGCGGTCCCGAGGAAGATTTTTTAAAAAAAACTCACAATGTCAATGCGCTGTTTCCCTTTTAAGCAGCGACGCGCTTTCCAGATGACCTGAGGTCATGGGTCGCTTAGTATACCAACTCGGATTACGCGCTGGTAAGAAATTTTCAGCACGTTCTGTAAAATGACTGTTCTGTCTAGTGTGGCATCGATGCCTGCGTTTCGCTTCCTCAATGTGGAGAATTTGGGCGGCGGCAAACCGCATCATAACCAATGCATCATTGTGCAAAATGGAGATTGATCATACCGCCCAGAAGCATGGAACCGCCCGAACGCGCCGCAGACAGGTTTTCTACGCAAGAACACAATATCTGCACAGATCAAAGAATGTAATGCAGATGTGTGCGCACTCAGGTGGACATGCGGCTGTAAGCTCCACCTGTGTTGGTTATAACGTTCGCCTGAAGCCAATGCTAATCAGCGGTGTTCCTTTGAACTCATTAATGATGGTTCGACCGAGACTTTTTCGAAATCACGTTTTGTACAAGGCGATGGGACCGGATCTCGCTAGCTACTAACTTGCAATCTACGAGGTGTGCCTTGCAGCATATTTGACATTTCAAACTAAACTGGGAAAAGAAATGCATCGAGGGACGCTAAGAGAAACACGATGCAAAGTCAGCAACAAGCGGAGTTCATGCGAGCAGCATAAGGCGACAGGCATCGGCTCTGTCTGGCCTCCGTGGACTGTTCGGAATGCGGATAGAGAATGAGTCATTTTATCGCCGGGCAGCAAGCGCGACAGAAAAATACATGAACAAAAATAAACGATGACCGTGCTGACGCCTTTCACACATCGTTATCAGCGATTCATTGTCCGAAAGTCGGGGGAGAAACAGATTCACCTTTATCCTTTCTGCGGCAACAGAAGCATAACAGAACGTAGCTCAGCACAAGAGGAACTCACCCGAGGATTTCGTAAATCAAAGGGGATAGGTTTCCAGTTAATTTGCATGAGACGCTTTGCTTATCCGGTGTGCAAATGTAGTGGAACTTGTCTCTGTTAACGAATGGCACCTTTTGATGGCAGACAAGGCTGTAGCCGTGGAAAGTGGATTGCGCAAGCGCGACAACCTTATGCACACAACGGCAAACGACGCTAGCTGACCGGCGATATGAACTACGCTCAAAATGAACAATCCGGAGCAGAGAGACGGCAGCGCGACGGTCTTTCGCCGACTCGGACAGAGAGGCTTACAAAAGATTCTCAGAGCGCTTCCGTGGACATTCCCCACCGATCTAAGCACACAATGTTGAACAATGTTAGCTGCACTGCGAGGGCCACTTTTCCCATGAGTCGGCGAAAGTTTGCGCAGACTTACTTGCTGGAGTCGGTCGACTTTGGGACGCCGACACGGGAAGGGATCAAGCAAAATTTAGAAAATGCTTCATACACTTAAACTGGAATTTGGACAACCGCTCTAATGCGTCGCTGGGAGCTTCACCGTCATCACTTTTGGGAACAGACGGGAACTGTACTGGATCGGTTCTGGCGAGTGTGGCGGTTGATAAATTTGCGTCAAAATGTGAGTTGGTCCTAGTTCCAGTTGAGGCTCCCTTACTAAAGATAGATCGAATAAGGTGGGTCGAAATGTGCTAAGCCAACAATACTGGCGGTAGGACGATGTCATAGGAAATGAAGGGCATCCGAATTGGGGGTGAAATCGTTGGATGCAACACGACACTATGTAAACTTGCTTTCGTTTCAACGCTAATGGCAGCATGGCACACGCGTAAAGCACGAATCCCGTAGAGAAAAGCTGACCTGTTGAATGGATACATCAGTAAATCGCTTAGGGTTCAGCCAGATCTTCCCGTAGCTCATAGGTCTTGAAAGCAAATGTTGCCGCTGTAGGGCCCGGGACTTGCATTGATACTTCAAGTGAGGGTGCGTACGTACGCATTTCAAATAAAGGTGAACCCGTTGTGTCGGCTAATGATTGTTTTGCGGCTCTTCGGAAAGTACATTAATTAACCTGGCGTGCAACGTTGCTTTACCATTTGAAAGGCATGTAGTTACTGCTCGAGAGAAATAAGGATTCACAAACTGAAAATTGAATGCCGCCGAAGTTAAGGTGAACAGTACACTATGGATGCATCAACAATCAGATCCTTTATCAGGTTTTCATGTACGGTTGGCCGTTGCCAGTTGGACCGAATGCAAGGGAGTAACCCCTTAAGGGGACGGTTGCCGATAATGGCCAATGGCAGGTCAATCTGGTAATATTAGACGTAGACGGTGCACCACCTAACGATCGTTCCTACTCCGTATACCTAGCCTTATGTTTCTATGGGCCGTACTACTTCATCTTGTTCACTCGAACCGGGGGTCCCAGATCTGCCCCCCCCCCATCCCCCCCCCCGCCGGGGAGACGGTCGGTTTTTATTGGATGTCCGAAATTTTTAGTAGAAGCTTCCAAAAAACGCTGGCTTCCTTTGATGTTTATTTTTCGGAGCCTGGAAATACATGCACTGTCTCGCTAGACTTTAATTTCACCCTATGGGCCATGAAAATAGAAATTCGAAACATTCTGGGATTGCATCAAGCGGGAAAGTAAAGACTAGCGTTAAAACTCACTCATTGCTCCCTATGGGAAATATTCTACACAAGAAGAAAGTAAAGTCTAGCGCTATAGTACATGTCTTTGCTGTACATATCAACATGGCGGAAAGTAAAGTTCTGCCTTTCTATTTTTAGCTTAGTTCAATCGTCAAGGTTTCGCACGGTTCGCAATGCAACAGGAGGTTACTGGTGTTTTTGCGTCACCAGGGAATCCCCGTGTCGTTCAATCAAGACCATGTTTATGCGTGCTTGTTTACTATTCCGGGACTGTTTTGATCAAGTCACACTGCGCTGCAGTTCGCCGTCCACCAAAGCTTTACTCCTTTCTTCTTTGCTCGCATTAGTGCACAACCAGGAAAGTTTAGTGCTGCATACAGCGACCCCGGATTCAAGCAATAAACGTGGCTTCATTCGGCATGACTTGTGGGCAATGTGATCATCGAGGCTCGAGTCCCATCGCGGTGATGTTTGAACTTTTAAGCGCACGTGCCGCTCGATGGGAATGGCTTTAACGCGTCTGGCGAATGAGCTGTAAGGCGTTCCTCCTCGTTGGCCGCGTGATGGCTTGGTTCAGGGGGAAGTAATTGCCGGTCGCGCCATGCGACTATTACAGTCTGTCTGCCGGTAGCACATGCATCGGCTCCGTCTCTGTACTTTTTTCCCTAGCATCGTTTCGTCGCTCCTAATTTGATCCCGCCGGTCACCACGTGCCAGTTTATGCGACGCTGAAAAGCGCTCTGGTTGTCTTAAAAGCATTGTTACATGCGACATCAGAGGTTACGCTTCCTTTCTAGTAATTTCAGGAACCTTGTGTTGAGCGGGGATGCGCATTTGTCATTTGCCTTCACACGCTTTTTTCTCATGAAGTGTACTATGGACCATTGGCGTCCGGGCGCTATTTAAGCGTCATAGAGAGGATGCTCATTCGCCCGGTTCGCGACCATCGTTCGCATTCCCCACCTAGCTCATTTTGCTTCCGTTGGTGAGCCGCCATGCGCGGGACGGTGTCGCACTTTTTGTAAAAGCTTGTTTAGCCGTGTTTATCCAGTTCAAGTAGAATGTTTTTTGCAACCTCTTACCCTATTATGAGATTCTTCTTTCTTTTTAATCTCCGCTGATTAGTCGAATTCATCGCATTGTCATTTGCGCATTTCATGTCCTATGATTTATGAGAAGGCGCAATTCCATTGTTCAGACGAGTGTTAGCATCATCTTTGCTCGCGTGCAACCGCTTTTTCATGTCAGTTGGCGCTACGTCATCGGCTCTTCCTCGGACCCGCTTTCTCTCTCCCCTCCGTTCATGGTAGGTACAAAGTTTACTGACAACTGGGCAAAGTGCACTTTGTAGGCCAAAGATGGAGGCGAGGAATAACATTCGTGGTGTCGTACATTCCGTTGCCGAATCCGGCGTGGCCCGCTTGGTCTTCGAGGACGACTACCGCAGCTTTAAGGTAAACAACGATCCAAAATTATTATTTTTTGCGTGAAAACTATGAATTTTCTCTATTTCCGCGGCTTCAGGGAATGTTGCTGAATCAAGCTGAAGAGAGCGTCTCAGTGAGCGGTGTGGCTGCTGAGCCGATCGATCTCGAAAACTTGTTCGCCTCTACAAGCAAGATGAACGTGACGGTGGTGGACGGTGACACCGGCGACAAGTACTGCATCACCGACGTGCCCGTGAAGTTCGTACCCAAGGTGCAGGAGATAACCGGCGTTGTGCATCAGTATGTCGAAATCGACCATCCTTCGATTCGGTTCCGCACTAAGGACCTCCTCATCGGCAATCGGTAACCCGCTAGCGCCTACCGCTTTTGATACCGTTTTTCCGCATTTAGGGCAGACGTGGAGATCGGTCAGTACATCGACCCAAACATGACCAACTGCACCGCGAGTAACCGCAAGGCACAACTGCACATTGGTCCCATGTACCTCCGACTGGTCACCGTCGAGAAGACCATTCCCAGCGACCGCCGGATGTCTTCGTGCTCTACCTGCGATACTACGGTCATCGAAGAGTCAAACGACTTCTTTGTATGAAGCCCCCATACTGTTATGTCCTGTCGGGCCTTTGTTACCTTTGCCATCATAGCTGATTTTCACGTAGGGCCCTTAGCTCTTGCATAGATTTTGGAAGCCGTTTAACTGCTTTTTTGCACTTCGAGATCGAATAAAGATACGTCTCTGATACCGACCGTGGAGTCATCCAACGTTGATGCGAGCTAGAGGGAGGGGGATAGCACTATTAACTCATATTTGCATTTTGTCATACTTTCGCTGGAACATTTGACGAGAGCATAGTTTTCAAGGAGCTTGATTCGGAGCTAAGTATCGACGTCGGCTATAAGCGTAATGATGCTTATTAGCTGGCTGTCGTAAAAGCGCTAGACAGTGTTTGCTTGCGACGAAAGTACATGTCATGCCGCAATTCGTTCGACTGTTTGTTTGGCCCTTTCCGCTTAAGCTTTAAACTGTAGAGACCAACAGTTGCCTCTTTACTTTGTCGTCATGAAAGCCCATTTGAGCTGATTACGCTTTGCCATATTAGGCCAACCTAGAATACAGAGATCTCGTCTGTTGGTTACTAGCGATGACGTAAGCAGCGGACTACCTTTCAGCTGACAAAAGATGTGATTCCCAGAAGGGCACTCGAGGCTGGAACCTTTATCGGCTGGCACGCACACGATGTTTTGCACATCAGCCAATTAACCTATTTTGCCGCGTGCCTTATCTTTAATCCTTAGGCAGTGCCTCGCCTGAAATTTATTTAGACGCTCGCTTTGCTTCCCAAGCGGTGGACTAATGCTTCGAGCAGTACGCTTGCTTCAGCCATCACTGCTTTCTAATGAATGTTGAAAAATAAATGCGCGCGTCAGCTTACCTCAACTGTCCCGTGTAAGGAAGGCGTCCGTGGCAAGGGTCAACAACCGAAGGTAGCGATGCGCATGCTCAGACGGCGTTTACTACTGTTTTAATTATTTACAGAGCAATTGGAACACGATTATTATTCCCAGTCGTTCGTTTATCGAGTCGTTGTTGTGAGCTCACCACCCAAAGAGCCCTTTTAAGGCGCGTGATGAGTACGATATTAGTGTATCTTTGAATGTGGCGTTTATACCAGCTGGGATTCGACATACGGCATTAGCGCTGTTGTTATAGCTGTGCCCTGAGATCCAGCACCGCCTTAGTTCGTACCTTGGTAGCGCCCCAGCCCATGGGCAAATATGGGAAATCACCCGTCAGCAGGAAGCAAAGACGAACCTGTAAGCTTTACAAATATTCAACTGCAGCGACCATCTTGTCCTAGGAGCCTACCGAGCGGCTATTACGCCGGAACATGCGTAGTGCGTTTCCGAACCTGCTCAACGCGGAGACTGGGCGCAGCATCCGCAGTCGGAGTTTAGAACCTCGATCAGCCGAACAGCTTCCCACAATAGAGCACAGTAAATCAGCAAGGTACCCGAAGAAGAAGCAGCGAGTATGGGATCCCAATGACCCTCGACTCTACCTCAAGCACGGTACGCCGATCCGGTACCAGATCACCGAAAACGGTCGAGACGAGAATCGTTGCGTAACGAAGATGACGCTCCATCAGAAGACGATCCTCCAGAAAGTCTGGATGCGTGGAACGGAGGGCGACATCATGGACTGCTCAAGGAGCATCTTCTCCCACCTGCTCCGCTCGAACGCCCAGCTGTATCACCTATTCGGCTTAGTGAGTCTTGATGACTTGACAGAACAATGATATAAGTCTCAAAGTTGGGTTATTTGTTTTCATTTATAGGCCACAATGACGGATAAAGAAATCGTGAACAGCTCTACATTTGCAAGACAATCGGCGAACTTTGCCATAGCTTTCGACTTCGTCATCACCAATCTAATAGAGGACCTGGAAAGAGTTTGTATCGCTCTACAAGTAAGTACTTCATCTGCATAGCGCGAACTGGCGGGTAATTCAATGCTTTAGAGACTTGGGTCGCATCATGCGCACATCCTTGGTGGCGTCGAAAACTCGATGTGGTCTTTGTTCACTCGAGTCTTCGAAGACAATCCGCCCAAGCTCGTGTTCCTCAACGCGGAGGGGCATAAGGCGTGGAAGTTGATGGTCGGCTTCGTCATTCGTCAGATGCGAATCGGCTACGAAAACGGTTTGGCCGAGTTGGCCGCAGGTGCCAATTGTCTGCACGTGGACCGTGCTTTTGTCTGATTGTACATATACTTCATTCGTAGTGAGCGTCGTGCGGAGTTAACGCAAATAATGTTCGTGCTAGCACGGATATATTCTCTCTTTATCCAACAATAAATATTTTAACTCTATCGGCTTGTCTGGGAGGTGCGTAGCGTGGTCGATATAAACGAACTTTGAGTGAGTGGGATCTCAGTTCTGGTTCACGCAAATGTTGTAGTCGCATCCAGTTGGACAGCAAAGCGCTCCTTTTAAACAGTCTTTATGCTGTATGCACCAGCTTGTGGGCTTCCCTTTCCTGAAAGGGCGCGCAGTCATCAAGGAAGACTAGCTCGAATGGTGACGACTCACCGGCATTTAACGTCCAACTGATCCTGCGTAGGACAAACGCCACGAGGAGCTGAAAAAACGAATTTACCGTTATTTTACCCACGCGAAAACAATGAGATGGACGAATGTACTTACGAGCGCAGCAAGGGTTACCCGTGACGTCTACGCATAACTGAAATTTTCCAGTAGCGGTTTAACAATGCGACGCAACTAGTAGGTAACCAGTCGTGAACTCTCGGCGTTAACAGCTTACCTTGTTACTGTCGCAGTATTCGTTCACGTTGCACGTATGAGGGCTATACTTGAAGAAGCACCGCTTGAAAGATGCTAAAACCGTAGTGGAATCAAAAACCCTTGTAATCACAGTGGTCAACGTTGCTGCTAGTGCCTTTACTGCTAGTGGTTCTCGCACTTACGCTTAACGGTAGCCGGCGGTTCCCTGACCTTGGGCTGTTGTTGTTCGCTAACCTTCTCGACGTACTGCTCGTAGGATAGAGCCATTGCTTGAAGGCAAATAAAGGAGACTAGAGAAATCCAAGTAAGAATCACACGCATATTTTGGGCAACACCGTTCAAACGTGCGTTGGAAGTGGACAATGTGCGCGAGATATTTTCTGTCCATCCGTCGTCAATAAGCGGAACGCGGACGCATGAAACTATGGACAAACAAACAGTGGTTTTCAAAGGGCCAGCGCAACTTAGTCACTAAGCGCCGCGCGAAGTACCCGGAAGACTGTGAGGACGAGACAAGCCGCTGCTTACCTCTAAGCTTCCAAAGCGACCATCGGTTTCGTACTTCTTACGGGCACTACATTGTAGATTAGCCTTTAAGGATCACGAGGTTGTAAAGATATCTTCGTTTATGTTCGATTCCGCTGCTCCCTGTATTTTTCTTCTTTACGGCCGTTACGCCTCGCTTGACCGCAAAGAACCTAAACAACTAGCGCTACAAAACATGCCCAGTTAGTACGCTTTATTCTGGCGCCGAACAGTGAACAACAAGTGTTAAATGTCTATCATGTACTCCATTAGAGCCTAACTGGACGTAGTATAGGCAACATCGACTGAAGCACCGGGGAAAGTATGAGCGAGTGCTTGAACAGAGCATGTGATCCCGCAAGTGACAGTGTCAGTACCGGAAGCACAGGAAGCTTAGTACGCAGGATCTCAGAAGACACCTAGCCAGTTACCTATCATCAACACTTCAAGTTAATGCAAGAGAGAAAGACGAAGAGCGGCATGCACATGGAGTGAGTAAACACTGGCACTAAGCGATCTCGAAAACTGCGAGCAGTGGAAGATGGTCTGAGCCGCTTTGCATGTTCGGCAACGGGCCACAGGCACGCTGGAGCTCTGGCAAGGATGGAAGACGAAGGCGGGCCGAGAGACGAAGACGGCCTTCGTGAACCTCCATGCAGTGATCATACTAAACGCGAGGTTGCGCTGAATATAATGTGTCTACAACTAACCTGAGTGGGCGTCTTGTTGACGACGCTATAGAAGATGAAGTCCGGATTTCCGCAGTCGCGATGGAATGTGCTAACTTCAGCCTAAAACGACGAGAAGAACAATAGGGCTAGATTTACCACTAGTACCGTGTGATCAGGGCGGAAGTGATCGTAAGCCGAAACAAGGCTGAATCCGTGTCGGACTTCGCGGCCAGGCCTCGACATTGGTTGGTTGTCTAAACAAGTGTGATTGCTCGACACAGAACGTGAAGTAAGAGAAAATGTTAAGGGACTTACGGGCTCGGAATGTGCAGTCTTCCCGGAGATTCGCCTGTCGTGGGAAGCAGAAGCCGGATAGGGGGCGTCCACTACCAGTCGTAAAGTATTGGTTCGTCAAGGGACTGCGTCCCAGAGATGCGGATGACTGGCCGCTCAAGTCGATTTTGCGGTCGACGACGAATCGGTACAATGGCGACAGCGGTTCCAAGTTGAAGTCACCGCAAATAATGTGCCCCGCAAATTTCTCCATCGTTGCCTGCGACTGAAGCATCTAAACAGATGGTCTTCTTAGCGCACTATCCTTAGGTCGTTACGTACCTTCTGCATATTCGCGAACAGCAGGCCAAGCTGTGAGAGCTTCACATCGCCACGCCTCGGGTTGAACAACAAATGAGTGTTGCCGACGAAAATGGATCGGTCGCTCTTCTTGTCGTGTAGAAGCATTACTTGCCCTGCAATTCGTGGCTTGTCATTAAAACCTCCGCTTGAATTCTTTGCGGAAACATCGGTTAACACATACCAACATTGTCTCGATCAAGGCCTTCGCAATCGTGATTGTACTTGACTTCGAAGAAGTCGACTTCCTCGAAAGTAGCTTTCGAGTAGAAGATCGCACATCCGTCAGGGAAACTCCCGGTTCGCTTTGTGTATCGACCCGTAAACCCGTCTAAACGAGGGCGTTAAGACGCTGAAACTGGGGCTGGCCAACATACGTGACTGAAACCATGGGAGGTAGAAGGAGTTGAAGTGGTCTGACTGCACTTCCTGCAGGCAGAACACCTCCGTACCAGCGTGAAGCAGGTCTTGGAACTCCAACTTGAGGTACTCTTTGCGCACGTTCCAGTCCCACATTTGCGGGAGTTGCTCCAAGTGCGGGTAGAGATCTGCGGTACGCTCCATAGTCTTCTGGCAGAGGACATTGTAGCTGGTGACGGCGAACTGCCTGTGAGCCTCCTGCATCAGCTCGTTAGATGCGGCCTAAAGTAATCGGTGGTTAACAGCGTAAGGAACGAAGAAACAGGCTCGGAATTTAGCCGATATAAAATTCCTACCTCTATCGTTTCAAAATACCGAATCTCATGCAGGGTCGGATTGGGCGACTCCGGTGGAAGCATTGGTGGCGGCACGCGCAATGGCAGATAGTCGTAGTTGCGCATGAATCGTCGTCGCGTCACCTGAGAGTTGGATCCGACAGGTGCATCCGTCGGCATTGAGGCCGGCAGTGCAGGCGCGTATGTCTGGTGTCCGAAGAACTGCGACTGAGCGGAGGTTGTGAAGCCGGACCTGGGTGCATGGCGATTTGGCTTGCGCGACCACGGCAGTTGCGAGGCTGTTTGATTCTTCGGAGCTCGCTGTGACGTTGCAGCAGTTACGTAGCTGGGTCGCGCCTTAAAGAAAGGCGCTTTAGAAGGTTTTTTAGACAAGAACCCGGGTGAATAAGTCCGCATGCGTGTGTTTGGGTGCTTATACTCATTTTCCCAATGACTTTCCAGTCAACAATGTTACCGAAATATATCGGATGGACTCAAAGATCTCTGAACCGAACTCCCTCAGACGGCGCAGAGAAAACAGGACAAAGGTCGCGGCTCCGTAAACATGTGCGTTTGCCGCGTGGTTACGACAACAGGCACATTGAGCGCGAGCATAGAAACAATGCGTCACTCGGTGGCATCACCCAAACGCAGTAAAAGTCCACCAAAGTAGACAGTGCCATACGGGAAGACAAGACGGATTTTGACCTAGGAACGCAGGACTTCACAGGTGGAATGTCTGCCAAGATATCAAGTGGCTATAAATTAGAGAACTACGGGTTTTGTATCCAAAGTAATCGACCGGGAGTATCTGTGTTTGGTACCGCTTCCTGCTAAGCCTAGACTTTGACCAGGTTTTCTAAGCTCTGAAACACTCTGCTCCAGAAAATGTATACCTGGGCACAAGCTCGCGGGCGCAGTAAGCTTCGTACGGAGATGAGCATCGTTACGACTCGGCCAGTGACCAGCGCCGGACAATCAGAGGACTGGGACGTAAAGGAAGTTGGGAAGTGGCAGATATATACCGCCTGGTGGCCATCGGATTAACAACTGTGCGTTAAAGGCAGTGCGGAGTTTGATGTTAAAAACAGCAACAGCGTGCAGGACCGTCAACAAAAAATTGATGGGGAGGAGACGAGTGGCGAGGGAGGAAGGCAGGTAAAGGAAAGCGGGCGGGCGGGCGCTGGCCATTAGCGGGAGGATGCATGGAACACTCGGCCCGCAATCAGCGAACTGCATGCAGCAAAAGGCAGCTGATCGGAACGTGTGGGCTGGAGAGTCGGATCTGCGGCATGTGCCGTCTGATTTCGTATAGCTGGACGGGTCGCTAATAATCGCGGTCCAGAAGACGGAGGCGCTGCTTAGCAGGTACACCGAAAACCGCTACGCCACATACAACTGATCACTATGCAAGGGTCTTTTTCATGACATGCTACGCAAGCATAACGGATGATGCGGGTCGGCTAAGCGCAGTTCGGCCCACTCCGTAGATTGCTTCTCAGTCGTTTTCGAAACCCATCCCACAGGATCCTATTTCTACCATCAAGGCGAGAAAACCTTTGGGCATGTTTAAGGTACCTATACATGTTTGACACAAACACCTTAAATGGTAGGAATTTCGATACCTAGCCTACGCAAAACGTACCGTGTTGTCGGAATAGTCCTTGCTCCACGGCAACATCGGACGGCCTGCAACAAAGCTTTCAGTGCACGTATGAATGAGTAGCTAAGCTTGTTACGTGAAAAAATTAGCGAAGTGAAAATTGGGTGTAGATAGGAACACTGGTCAAATGACAAACGGCAAGGATTGTAGCTCTCATTTTTTGGGCATATCGTGCTTCGCATTTCGCTATCGATTAGTTTTTAGGGCTTCAGCATTCAGTCTAGTTAATGGAACGACGCAAACATACCTTTTCCCTTCGAAGAGCTTCTACGCGATGCCTTCGGTTTAGCCGGTGTTGTCGAATTGATAACTTCCTCGAGAAACTCGATGTCGTCGTCTGAAGCCACGGACTGCTCCGTAGGTTGGTCGTTACCGCTAAAAGCGTGCAGGTAACATGTGACCGTTGCTCGCGCCAGCGGTACGTACCTGATGCTGGTACTAGCGGCAGGCTCGTCCTTTTCTTGTGCGATCTCGCTCAACGTGCGACCTTGAGGTGATTTCTTGTCGCCTCGGCCTGATGTCGATGGTGTCCACTCGTCAACGCACACGACCTCGTCAGTACTAAAGCATCGCAAACATAAATGTTGCATAGCATGAGCTCTGAGGACTTACTCATCGATTGCGTTCAACGCACTCGAACTTCCGCTTTTGCTTTCGCATGGAGGTTCTGATGCGCACTTAACCGTACGAGCCGTAGGCAGCTTCTCCGGGGTCGACGGTGTACCTTCCGCTGTCATTCCGGCCTCTGAGCGGCTTTCCTCGTCATCCAGGTCGAGAACCACTGGTTTAGCTAAAAGGGGAGAGTTGTTAAAGGTTTCAGCGAGTGTCGACGACGGCTGGGGGCATTATTTAGAAACACCGTTGCCTTACTAACGTACGTTTCAGAAATTTCATGAAGATGTTGAAACCTCCAGGTTGTGTTGCCGTCGAATGGCTACTGCTACCGGGCGGCGCGGGAGTGCGCAGATTACGCAAGAACGAGTACGACATCCCGCGATTGATTTCGCCGCATGCTTTGACGAGGTTCTTTCTCATCATCATGCTGAAATCGTTAGGAAGTATTTCCACTTTTGTTGCAATGACGTACTTCAACCGTTTCTTTCTCTGAAGAAGGGATTCCTTCGTCACTCCGCGTTGAGAGTTTGCGATCGCGTTTGCGTTTCCTTGGACTGAGCTGCTTCGTCGCCGCTTCGTCATTCGCGAAAATTTGCTATAATATGCAGCGTTAATCGTCTCTTACTGGACGCTATAATTCCCCTTCAATGGCCGGCAAGAACAAATTGTTTTCCATCTCAGTTTCAATGCACTATCAGCGTGATGCGTATCAAATTCATTCGAATTCGCGGGCAGCCTGACCTAGTGCAATGTTCGCCGTAAGGGGCTCTATGGCCTTTCAAACTTCCGAACTGGAGAAGCATAGAGTCGCAGAAGAAGCAAACAAAGTACAATAGCTTAACCCATCAGAAAAGGTAATTCGAAAGCGTTTATAAATGGTTGAGAAACATGACTTCGAAGGCAAAATTGAGGCCAAGGTGTAAGATAGACAGAGACAAAGAATTGACCAGCTCGAGCTAGCTGTTGAGTCTGTTCCATCTTATTTTGTCATAACTTACTCTTTTTGACGCCCCAGCATCTTATTAAGACTACAGCGTCGCATGCATCACCGCGAGCGTTAAGAGGAAACCTATTCGTACACTTGACCGGAACGATCGATGACCTTCGTTATCAGTTTGTTTGTTTCCTGCGACACTTCTTAATCGCTTGCAGTTTTCTCTCTTGCTAAAGTCGTCCGGCTGACCAACTGCGGTCCAGTCCGGCTGCGTTACAAATATGCAAAAGAAGTTCATAAATCAGCCATCAGAATGCGTCCAGGATTCCCTTCGCGGGCTTGTTGCCTCAGATAGCCGACTTTCCTTCCATGCGGTAACAAGCGTAATAGGGAGCACAAATCTCGGAGAGTTTAGCATAACCCTCGAATCATCCTGCGCAAGGATCTGACAAACGCTAAGGATGGCCTGGTCACTTTGGCTGCTGGCGGTGGGTCCGGACACGAGCCTTTTGCGGCAGGTGAGTCGTGATAACGCGACCAGACGTGCGAGGTTGAAATTCTAGCAGTTGCATTCAGGATTCGTCGGAACAAACGGATTGTCCGCGGCTATTTGCGGTGACGTTTTCGCTTCACCTCCATCGAGCCATGTCAGTGATGCTTTGGAGGCCATACAAAGCAAAGGTACAAGCATGAATCGATGGCTAGTAAACTCGCTTTGGCTTAGGCGGTACTGTTCTCTTCGTGATCAATTACACAGGCGATCGTCTGAACTTCGGGATGGCGCTAGAACGCCTGAAGGCGGCAAATTCTCAGGCGAAACTGGACCTAATATACGTGGACGACGATGTGGCGCTTGAAAGCAAACTGGACATAACCGTGGGAGGACGAGGCCTTGCAGGAGCCGTCTTGGTGCTACATATTGCTGGCGTCCTTGCGGAAATGAGACACGCTACCTTCGAGCAGGTTGTGACTGCGAGCCGACGGGTAGTTGAGAACTTGGGTAAGTACTCGTAAGCAGCGAAGTGAGCAAAACACAATACTTAAGCAACATTCGGCGTCAGCCTTTACCCTTGCGCTCTTCCGGGGCAGTCGCGCATGTTCGAGCTGACCGCAGATGAAATGGAGCTTGGCTTGGGCATTCACGGAGAGCCGGGGTTGGAACGAACCCGCGTCACGCAGGCACGCGATGCTGTCAGCATCATGTTGCAGAAGTTGCTCTCTAGTCGTCGACTGAGTGTCACGTCTGGTAAGCAAACGTTGGTACATTTGAGAACTTCCTATTACTGTTCAGCTACGCCAGTTTCAGAACAACCTCTTGCGGTGCTGGTGAACAACCTGGGGTCGGTCAGCCAGTTGGAGATGAACATCATCCACGGCGAGGTTCTTCGCTATCTGCGTAAGTGCTGGTTAACCCCGAGAATTTAACATAGTCGATTGTCTAGGCGAGAATGGACACAAGGTGGTGCGCTTTTACACCGGCACACTGATGACATCCATTGACGGGCACGGATTCAGTGTCACTCTATTACACTACGGTCCCAATGCACACGGAATCCGTGTCCGTGTCCGTGCCNTGGAAGCGCTATTACAGACGGTATTTTGCCTATATGACTTCCGTTAAGACACTTGCTTAGAAAAGGCAAGCCTTCTGCAAAACTGCATACGGCACGCATGTGACGTTATCGCACAAAACGAGGCAGAGCTGAACCGACTTGATCGGGCGTGCGGGGACGGTGACTGCGGCACGTCGATGAAGACGGCTGCAAACGGTTTGTTTGACCCAGTATTTGGCCATGGCCTTTGTACTCGCTACTCGATTTCAGCAATTTTGAAAGCAGCCAGCGAAAACAAACTTGCATTTCATCGACCGATGACGCTATGCTCGCAGCTTTCAAATATTTTCGAAGACGTCGTTGGAGGCACTTCGGGAGCTGTAAGCTTGAGTGATGAAGGGTAAATAATATTCCTCCTTCTAGCTCTACGCGCTGTTTTTCGGCGCAGGTGCCAAAGCTTTTATATCGACCTTTGACGCCACGACAGTCAAAGAATCGTTAAGACTTGGCGCAGAAGCCGTAATGAACTACGGTCATGCAAAACCAGGACATCGTACGCTCGTAAGCTATCATGCTAACTTAACCATGAGGAACCTACCGTTTCCACGAAGAATATTTGCCCGTTTAGGTCGACCCGTTGCACGCTGCAACAAGCGCAGGCCCAACAGCATCATGGAGTGACATCGTTTCGGTAGGTAGCAGCCGAATGGCCAAACTCATCTAAGATTTGTACCTAGGCAGTGGAAAAGGCGGCAGACGCAACAGCAGCAATGGAAGCAAAGTCCGGTCGCGCTAGCTACACCTCATCCGAGCAACAGCGCGCACCAGACCCGGGAGCCAAGGCTGTTGCACTGTGGTTCCGAGCAGCATTCGATGTGTGCAAGACGACGTAGCTCTGCAGTCTGACCATCCTATACTTGCCTCTACGAGGCCTTGTAGGCTGAAGAAGAAATCTTTACAAATTGTCGTTGATAAAGAGGTAAAACAAGAACAATAAAATTTATTGGAGTTGAACGGAAAACCGAGATTTTCAGCGTTTGACGGACGCGTGGTTTGAGCAAGTGCATTGTTGTCATCCGAAATGCCGTTAACTTGGCGATGACACTTGATATCTCGAGTACCTCAACCAGTAGACGATGTTGAACCTGCAATAAGTCGTTTTCAAGTATGTGGTGAATATGGTCAGTCACCAACCGCAGGGCAAAGACTTAGAAGGACTTACAGCAGAAAGAATGCTGGAAACAGCACACCTGAAATCACAACGGTCAGTCTTCAACCAACATTATTGTGCACGACTTACGCGACACATAGTCAGCTCTTTTCGCCCGATCTTCAATGTCGAGCTTCTTCGCGATGAATCGAAATATCCTCAATCGCCTCAGATAAGAAGCGACCAGCGAAGGCTTGCGATGGCGTCGAGCGTCACCATTCCTGCGGTCGTCGTCGTGGCAAGTAATTACAACCTCACTGGTAGCGTCAGACGCAGACCTCTGCTTTACCCAGACCTCGTCTTTCTGATTGTTAAGCTGTAAGTACAAAGGCTTCCTTAAGCATTCTTCGTAACTAGGGTTACCGTGGTATAGTGGGTACCGAGCAACGGTGTCGACGGCGGCTTCATGGCTAGAGGATTACCGCTACTTGCAACGCTGCGCCTAGCGCTATTTCCCCCTATTGTGACCTGCGTCTTTCCCGTCATGCCGACTGCTAACATCGATGGGGGCTTTCGACCTATAAACAATCAATAGCATGAAGAGAAGCCGAAAGTGACACCTACTTTTATAAAATTCCCTGGATGCCATATAGGTAACTGCTGCGAACTCGAGAAGAGCACCAAAGATGAAGGTAAGGCACGCGCCGATCCAGATATCAATGGCCTTGGAGTAGGACACAGGCGGTAGCTTTGCGTTAATACCCGAAGCTTGAGTAGTCATTGTCAACAGTCTGAAACGTCATCGTATTTTATTGGTTGTAGAGTATGGCAGCTTACGTCGTGACTCCCAGCGTTACTCGGGCCGGCACGGCGGTACGATCGAGCCAGAACGAGACCCACGAGACAATCACCAACATAGTCGACGGTATGTACAGCTGGAGCAAATAATAGCTAAATTGAGCCTCTTAGTAACGGTTTAGGGTTTGTAAAAAGCTTACGTAAGTGATGAGGGTAGTAGAAAACGGTTGTCCCTACCTGAACTGACGCTTGAGCTGAAGGACAGTCCGAAGACAAGAGTAGGAGCCTGTATTCGTCTGACTGGTGCAATACGTAGTGCTGACGTTGTTAAGCTGGAAACTTGGTAGCGACGATTCTAGGCCTGGTTTCAGCTGCACGGGGTCCACCGACTTCCACTGGTATTCTACAAAACTCCTCTTGTTACAAACAAATTTCTCGGTTAGCGTTCCACAGTGCTGAGGCTTACCGATGTCGTCGCTAGTGTAAGCATACGATGCTAGGTCGATCAAGCACGTTTGGACGTCCATGGGGTAGTACTAAGGGCGACATTAGTGAGGTAAGTCTTGGAAACTCCTACCTGCAAATGCATAGGACAGCTTAATACGAGTGAGATGCGCACGCTGTAAAGGATTAGGCCGTCCTTGTAGACTCGAATTAGGACGTTAGGTTTGTCGATCATGTGCTTCTGGGCCTGCTTCTCGTTTTGGAAGAACGAGTCCGGCATCCATATCATCTGACCGGCGGTGAGAATGAGAAAGTCCGGCTTCCCGTCGCGCGGCAGCCCATACGCCAAACGCCCGTCGACCCAGCTCTCACGGAACGTGAGTTGAACGCTGTACTCCTGCAAAATGAGTAGTGGTTATGTAGACAGAGGCCAGACAAACCATGTTGACGTCATCGATCTTGGAAATGCTAAACAAAGAAGGGTCAATCAAACGAAACAAAGAAGGCTGTGACAGGCAAAACAAAACTGGCTCACCTCCGAATAAGCATGTTCACTGTTACGACGACCGGGCCATGACTTCCTAAACTTCGTAATGTTGTATTAGACGGTTTTCGACGTTACCTGGCAATGTGAGGTTGGTACCGGGCGGACGAACCCTCCAATCATAGCCCTTCGTTAGCAGGTTGTTAATGATCTCTGTGTCCGAACTCGCATCGGCCCTAAAATACCTCGATGAGCTAAACCACTGTCGCAGCAACTATGTTTAGGTATGGACTGTACTCTAAAGAATTCACCTTATGCAAGAGACCAAGGCCAAACAAACTAGAATCCGGAAGTGGAAGGAGGAGCTGCTTCGGTCCTCTTCAAGAAAGTAGCGCCGGTGGCTTTGCCTCATTTGAAGACCGGTAGCTTTCAGACTTCCATTTAAGCAAATACTGGATGATATGAGTTAAAAGTAGAGCATCGCTAGCGCTGTAACGACGTATGCCGCGGAAAGAGCTCTAGGGACTTAACAGATCTGATCATGACGGTGCACGAGCCCACGTTCCGTGCCCCACGCGCGCCTTATGGGACACAGTATTAAAGATGCCAATTAGCCATGCCGGATTGTAAGCACGGCATAGGGAAACGCGCCGTGGTCTGCAAATAATTATGAGACACACCATGTGTATTTTTAACGAAGTCAATAACCGCGGTTATGACTTCGTCAGTCAAATCTAGTCGGTCAGACAATAATGTCAGTATAGTCCTAGAAAAGTAAGATAAATGAAAACGTGGATTCTGGGAGCAACATAGAAAAAGTTCCGTAGCAAGATGCATAAAGACAGGGGAATTTCCACTCTCTGAAGGGCAAGAGGAAAACTGCTTTGTGCGTATAAATGCACAACGGCAAAAAGCGTACTGGAACGGAGATTTAGGGGCTATAGTGGAAGTTTCCCGGGGTTCGATTTCGTCTGAGATTAGGAGTTTTCGAGAGGGCATCATTCTAAAGACACCGGTAGCAGAGACCATTTCCGCGGAGCGACGTTGGTGCCCTATGTCAACAACTGACAAGGACACTGTGTATGCTTTCTTCCGTGCAGATTTCTGGCCGCAACCACTTGAAAGCGGCGAACTTTCGCAGACGGCATGCGCAGGGGCTCGAAACAAAGGGCTCATTGACTGGAATATGACGCGCCGACGCCGAGCATGCAGCTCTTATAGGTAAACGACGACGACGACGAAGCACAGTCGAGAGGGGATCCATTTTAGGCGAACCCGCTAATGTGCGCCTCCAAAGTGAGTGGGAAAATGGGTGGATTTGGCACCCGGCTGCGGAATCCGAAGTGTCCTGCTTAGTAGTTCCTGTTGTTCGCGATAGGCGTCCGCGCGAACATGGCACCTCCGTCGCAATGACTGCATTCCGAGAAATTATGGACTCAGAAATCAGCTCGCGTAGAACCACAAGCCTGGGGCGAACAATGAGCCGGCGAAACAATGAACACAAACCGGAAATGAGAACACACTGCCCGAAGTGAGGCCTCATTATGTAAATGCGCCTGACGGATCAGCCATCAAGAAAACACCGCTGACCTTCTGCCAAATAGACATACGAAAATGGCAGACGCTATTGCATTGCTCGCAACAAGCCCACTGGACGTTACTTACTGGTAGGGATCTTCAGCAATTAAAAGGATGTTCGCTACTTCGTGCGTAGACGTAACGATACTTACAGTGCTTTGGGCATCTCGCGAGGAGGCGTATCGGTGACTTGTTTGAGCTCTTCTTCTTCGTAGTATTCGTACTCTTCGTCTTCGTAGCCGACCTGCAATCGTTTACATTGGGCTGCATTAGACTAAAGTGCTAGGAGTGTCCTCTAGCTCCAATCACGATTTTACGGACTGCACAGTTGACGTTACATATCGATACTTGTGTGCCTATAAGATAGCGCATGTTACCTGAGTGTAATGTGTTGTGACCCGTTTGGTTTCGTAGACTTCCTCTAGCGTCGTTTCATCCCCTTCGTTATAGCTAGTGGTTGATGTATTGTGGACGGGCAACGTGGTGTCTATGCGTGGCGTGTATGGCCGAGCATTGGTTCTCGTGGCTCGCCCGCCATGTTCTTTGCGGTTATGTACCCGTCTGGAGGGATGCGTCGCGTCGCCGCTAAAATTCGAATATTGCCGTGACGTAGACGAACCTATGCTTTAGAAGACGTTAAACCCCCAAAGTTAACTGGGTACTAGTTGCGTATGGAGGCTGTGGGGAAGGATCACTTTGACTAGCCCCATATGGGGTGGGGGGGGGGGTGGTCATAGGCAATTTGCATATGGGGGAGGTCAAAAATTTTAACACTATAAATCTACTAAAAACGCTTGGAAAACGTTAACAGATGAAATTACTGAAGTCATTTATGGGGGGGGGGGGGGGTCAGACCCTTGACCTGGGGCCCGGTTAAAGTGACCCCCCCCTATGATACTGACCCCCATACGCAACTAGTACCGTTAACTGATGGCAGGACTTGAAGTTCCTCTATGTATTTTTTCGGATGGCAGGTCCATAGATGAAGTACGTGCACTCTTCTTTTTTTGCCAGAACACGGAAGGAACAAGGTCGGCTAATTCTTGAGTCGTTAGGGTTTGACAGCTAGACGTACCTTCTCGAAGGTCTGCTCCCCTTTCC
Organism: Aphelenchus avenae; assembly: GCA_020875895.1. Taxonomy (NCBI): domain Eukaryota; kingdom Metazoa; phylum Nematoda; class Chromadorea; order Rhabditida; family Aphelenchidae; genus Aphelenchus; species Aphelenchus avenae. Next base: position 2,461,044 of record JNEY01000002.1, read on the forward strand.
ACTTTCTTAGTGACAAATCTGCGTCTCATAAAGACGATAAGCGACTTACCTACAGAGCAATAGTAGCAGTATAGAGCTAAGCAGCACGTAATTTGCTAGAAGTACTTGCAGAAGCATTTTTAATAAGGAGATGAGCACGCCAGCGACGTCAGCCGTACATCAGTAGATGGCATTGAATGGATGAAGATGCGCCAGAACCGCTTCTCGGAAATGCTTGATTTCCGGCAAGCGGGTTTGCTGCCTAAAGAACAAGAGACAATAGCGGACACAAAAACACTTCAAAATAATTGCAAAAAGCGCGACGGCGCAAGTGATTCTGGTCTGGAGCAGCGTGCCCTTACGCGGAGAGTACATACACCGGACGGTTTAACCCACTCAGACGGCTTCTGCATTCGAGTATGTCTGCAAAGCGTGTAAGCGCAGATTTTATGGACTTTTACACTTTGATTGATCAGCAAGGACGACCTCTTAAGCGCCCAAAACAACGAGAACACGCAACTCAAGGTGAATGGTGTCTGGACGAGAGCACCCCAGCCTGTAGTAAGTGCGACGACGATAAGAATGTTGCCCGTTCCGCGCTCTAGCACTTGATGCCATAAGCGCTTCCTCGCAGTGCGGAGTGACAATGGACAAAGAGAATGCCGAAGCTCCAAATGACGCAAAAATAAGTTGATTTTTGGCGCACATCTACCACCCTCAAGTTCGTCTCACGAGCCACGATTATGAAGGTATAAAAAGTCGAGTAGACGACGTATTGCAGCAAATGCAATGCCGGTACTACCAGCCTTAAGAGCTGAAATTCCTTAGTTCCTTGGTGGCATTAGCGATTACGCTGCTAACCATCACTTAGTGGAAGGTCATAGCCTGCGGCCGCCTTCAACGTCGAAGAACGCAAGGGAGATTACCAGCCTGTTAAGCAGCAGCACTTTTCTAATAAACAATAGCGACGCATAACCTTGGACAGTTGATTTCGGGGAAAGGAAGCGTAAGCAGTCTGCAATTAGTAGCGGTGCCGTCAGAGGCGTAGTCACGTCGAACCGCAATGCCTAATCCAGCCCGCCCAAAAGCGGGTGCAGATGGCAGGTTTTTGGTCAAAAGCAGGATTTAGCCCCAACTAGGCAAACGATGCTAATCGACTGCTTCGCTATCATAAGTAAGAGAAGCAAGCGTCGTTCCAGCGTCCTGGCTGGATAGGGAAGTACACACATTGCCGTCCTAAACCGCTGCTTCCTCGGCGCACAAAGCGCCTTCTGACGGCACAAACCATAATCTGTGCCCGAAGGCATCCGTCACAAAAAAAGTCAAGCATGGCGGGCTATGCCAGTTCTTGCACTATTGTGATGGCACGAGGGAGACTTGAAGCCAGCCAATCTTTGGGCCTAGTCGCTGTTTGGAGCCAAATCAGAGCTAGTGCGAATCACAACATACTCGTGGCTGTGTCACGCAAAAGACGCATCCGAATTAATAACAAGCTGCAGCGTGTCGGATGACCGTCGCCTAGGCCAACCTCCATCCGTATTGACGTCGCGTAATTGAGAAGCAATTAGACTTTACGTAGAATTAGATGGCATGCGCCCATTCTGGATCAAGTCAAGTCAAACCAGCGATCAGCTGAAGTATACGGGGATAATCAGTGACTTAGACGTCACCAAATCTTAACATGAAACCGTTGTAACAAAAGGTTTGTGACTTCCGTTGCACCTTCATCTTCGCGGGGTGAAAGTATTGGGGGTGCGGAAGTTGCTTAGGGTCAACAAACACTTTCAAATGTGTAGGATCGAAAGTCGTAAGTAGCAAACCACTTGAGAAGGGCAGCAACCGCAAACACAAAAGCTCATCATAGCGCGACAGATAGGCGTCGGGTTTCGGAGGACTGCTCTGGAAGAGATCTCGACGACCCGAGCGCAGCCCATGTGAACCAGTTGGCTACTGGCTAATTTAGAGAGTGTATTAAACGATGGGCTAGCAGACAGTTTGACTTATGAATATTACCGCGTAAAGCTCTCCCCCCAGACAAGTTAAGAACGACGACGCATGCGCTAGAACCCTAGCGTCCAAGTGCCTCCTAGGAAACACGAGGCGGCGGTCACGACATGCGGTTGTTGCACACAATAGGGCCTTGTTACTTAGCAGTCTTCTGTGAGTGCTCATTTGGAAGCTACAAACTTCAAATGAAACGTGTGCTAAACGGTCAGTTCAAGTCTTAACACGACTTGCCCTTCAATAAAATTTGAAACGTGGAATAAATAAAATTTAACTAGGACGAATTCCCTTGCTCCGACAACGTTAACTTCACGGGAATTGCCACATCGTTTAACAGTTAAAGACAAGTTACAGGTATACTGCTTTACGCTTTCTACATCACCCGACAAAGGAATGCAGTACCACTGTAGACAGACAGTACCACTAGATTGGACAACTAACTGTGTCCACGGACGAAACTGCCTTGTGCATACTGATCGTTTCAATTCTGCATCTTTACGAACCACTAGTACGACGAATATCGTTGTCCCACGTACTCCCTACAATATTCTATTTAGTTCAACTGTTGATGCGTCAGTTAAATACTGCTATCCAGGTCATTAAGGTGGTGAGGACTCCATTTGTCACGCTCGTTCGCTTTTTCACCGATGGCCAATCGCGAAGCAATAAGCGATCAATTCATTCCGGACAGCTGTCCACGGATGCAGCTAACTTTTTTCCATGGATGAATTGTTTTTGGGGTGGCATGGTTGACATGGCTCGACCGACGTTTGACAAACGCGTCAAGAAGCTGACATCCTTTCTCACACTTGTAATCCGACCTGAATACTGGGCAATGCCGGATTTTAAGCGACTCTCTAAACGGCTCTCGTTTGCTCCCGACGATTGACCTTTCGACCTCCTAAATAATCTGGCCTTTTCAGGTGCTTGAAGCAGAGGAAGGAATCAGCGCAGAACGCTGGATCAAGGGATCTGATGTTGCAATGCCGACGCAACGTTCGTACGTAGTGCTTTATAATGGCCTACTCCTCTTCGTGCTCTTAGTTGGTAAACTCTTTCACCGACTACGTTGATCAAACTTATCATGCGCGTTTAGCGGCGTCCTTGAAAGTCAACTTGGCGACACTTGTGTACTTCTTGCTCGCGCTTTGTGTGCCGTTACTGACCTCTCCACCTGGGTCGAAAAGTCCGGGTAATGCAATGATTTTGGACGGTATAGCATGGGGACTTTCAGAGCACCCGAAGACACTCGTAATCTGCGTATTTTCGTGGGCCTCGGTGTGTACAATCGCACAAGTCCTACATCACTTGACTCACCATGCTGTACCCTACCCAGAGGACAATTGTCATTTCGTCCATCGCCTTCTACGGCAGATTGGTCTTACCTTTCTGCAGGACATTCTTTCGCCGTTAGAGTGGTTCACGTCAATATCTCCGGACCTGCTGGTTCTTCTGGCTTCAGGACTAATGCTCATCAGGTACGCGAGTCGTCGCTCTTGTCTCCAAAACATTGTACCGTCCAGGATAAAAGTAATCGAGCGGTGGAAGGAACGGCAGAAGCACATCCCTAAAATTATCGATATCACTGGCGAACATGCAAATGATGCAGGTGAAGATGTGCCAAAAGGCCCGGAAGAGGATGATCTCGACGAGGACGATGAGAGGAAGCGTGAACACCTACGCCAGTTCGTATTCGTTCTCGGGCTGGGATGTGTTGGCATCTTTCATCCGTCCATAGTAAGGCGTACAGTGTATCGCACAGATACAATACATGCTGCCGACAGACTTCAGCCGTCTACTTTGCTGAGTTCCTGGCACTAGTATCGCTGTGGGCATTGAATCGTGCATCATTCCACAAGATACTTGTTCGAATGCGCAAGTTTACCCTGCCTATCCTGGTGGTCCATCTTATCGCGCTATACGTATACCAACAGCCGACGGTGCATAAAGCACTGCCTCACACGTCGTTCTTCGCAAGGTAGCAGGATGCACGGCACGGACCGTCCTATTCGGGCTTACGACTTCAAATTCATGTTCAGATTTTTCGGTCTCGTTCACTACTCGAGCTTCCCATGCGACACAATTACCTATCCATCCCCGGTGGCCACGTGGATATGGCCGGAATACTTCAGCCCTTTTGTAACATTCATATTCTACGTCATTGTCGCAACACAAGTGGCTTCGACCACAGAACTCGGAGAGTACATTCTCCTCCGGCAGTTGGCTCGGTCCAGGACGTACTACTTACCGGAGGACAAGGAACGCCTTATTCGTGATCGCGAAGACCCCATGGTACGTCGTAGAGGGTGAGTACTCAAAAGAAAACATGTTAGGTAACCTCCACGATGGAAGAAGGCCGAGGAAAGGCAGATTTCACTGGTCAACATCAACCGCGCAAAGGCTGGCTACACTTTGAGGTAACCGTAAGCCTCGTGATGCTGACTGTACTGCTGCCTAGGGTGTGACGGTAGGCAGCTTTGAAGTGAACGGTGAATCCGTAGCCGATCTCATGAAGATATACGGATACGTTCTTTGTCTCTCGATAATGATGGTTAGTGCCTCAATCATACAACAACGGGCATTTCTAGTGAAAGCGCTCTGACACTTGTCTAGGTCTGGAGTCTGTTCTATCACAGCTGGTCAACACTAGTCCTGCTCGTAGCGTCGAGCTTGATTTGGATGCATCGACACACTCGAAATCTCTACGCGAGATTATCCGCCGTTATTGCGTTCTATGCCGAGGTAGGCCTAACGGCTAGGAGATGGTGACGGCAGCTTGTTCAGGGCCTGTTAGTCGCGAACTACGTGTACGCCTTGCCGCTGACACAACACGAACTGCCTGACGAGGACCCACTCTTCCTACGGCAGGTCTGTACTGCAAGTAAGTTTCGTGGTACAAACAGTATTTAGCTTGGGCTTGAAAAGCCGCGCGACTATCCGCCCGTATATGACTTGCTACTGAAGTCATTATTCACTGCGGTCTTCCTCGTCGGACTGAAGTACGGCAGCGTGGTCGATGTTGAAGCAGAAAAGAAGTCAACGGTCAAGTCCGCACTAACTCAAGACACCGTGTCCACCGATCGTATGCTCACTTCGCGCATTGATTAGACTTATAACTTCGGTCCTAGAAGATGGGAAACCGCGGGTTTCGAAGCGACGTTGGTTAATGAATACGGCGAATGAGCTGCTTTCCACGTATTGGGTCCTAGTGGTTCTGACAGCGTTGGTTATCATATCGGTGAATTCCGTCGTCGTGCTCTACCGCGTCCTGTTCATGCTTCTCTTTCTGGTGTTCGCGAACCTCTTCCAGGCAGGTCATACTTTGTGCGCTAGTAGGACCTTTTCGATACTAATTAATTTTAACGTCATTCAGCTCCGCTTTCACGCATGGCGAAACCTGCTGTACACGTTCTGGATGGTGTGCGTAGCTTACTGCATGGTCCTGATTCTGCTCATTTACACTTACCAATTTCATGGAATACCGCAGCTGTACACGGAGTACCTCTACGTAACACCAGAAGTGTAGGCTCGGGTGCAACATACGTGTCGCATGGAGAGCTTGCAGGGCGGCTTCTCTGGGTCTTGAGACAGTGCCTTCCGGCGAACTGTTCTTCCGGCTAATTACTCCAATCAGCTTTCTCGTTCTGGTCCTTGTGCAGCTCAATTTCTGCCATGACAAGATGATGGAAGTCACGCATCGATGGGAAGAAGTACAGACCCGCTACAGCTGACTTATAAACATACCTACATTTGTAGGAAGTCTACGGCATGCGTTTGCGTTACCTTATGACGAAACTCAAAGTATTCCAGCATCAAAGAAACTATCTGGAAGGCTTCGTCTTTCTTCAGTTCGTTGAGGCCCAGGTGCGCGACCTAAGGCCTCGTGTTTTAGCGCCGATGAACAGCACTTGCAAAAGCACGCAGACATCGAAGACACGTCCGAGCGTCATCACCTCATATCTCGAGAGCGCGTCAAGCTAATGATCGGGATTCTGGAACAGAAGTGCAAGCAGATGTTCAGCTACAGGCGATCCTTTTGGAATATCACGTGGCGATTTGCCGAAATCCACATTGACAAAGTCGTGGCCTCGTTCATGGTCTTTCTTGCAGTAATCGAGGTACGGTACAAGCACGCGGAAGTAAGGTTTACGAAGTTACAGCCATCTGCTCTGAACATTCCTCTTGCGGTCGTAGCTGTCCTTCTCTTGGTGTCGAAGAAGCGGGAGAGTTTATACCGATTTTCCACGCTTTTCTCTTCTGGGCTTGTCTTGGCAAGGATGTTCTTCAGGATGGAAGTGATTCTCCAAGCCGATGCGCAGACCATATGCTACGTAACGTTAACGCTTTAACAAATTTACCTTTGTTTGCCCTCTAGGATATTGATCCCGAGAACAGAACAATGTCACTTGGAACCTGGGTGGGAGTTTACGATGCCGACTTCGGAGTGACGGGCATGAAGGTCCAATACTGTGCATTTCCGAATTGCGTACACTCGTTCTTTAGCTAACTGTGGCACTGGTAATCCTGCTTACCCTTCGCACACTTGTCCATATCAGACAGTTTATGCATCGACGAGACAACCGCTTAGAAGAACCGCCTGAAGGTTCCTACTTTTAATAAACCATCTAATCACACTTTTCCATGCATGCGTTCCAGGCATACTCTTCCCTGGTTTCGACCGAAAAGATGCGGACAAAGACACAGCCCACTGTCTCCTTTTCCTCGCCAATTACTGCTTTTACAAGTTCGGACTGGAGGTACGGCCAATAGCGTGCATTCGTACTACTCTCCGTGTTCAGATCTGCCTGGTCGTTTCGGTGGTTACAATCGGAATCCGCAATGACTTTTACGCAGTTGTCTACTCGGTCCTTCTTGTCGCAGCCCTTATGCACAATCGTGCTCAGCAGTCGCTACACTGGCACAAATACGTCATTGCATTGTCCGTTTTGTTCGTGGTCCAGTACATCTTCTGCGTCGGATTGCCCGGATTCTTCTGTCTTGGTTTGTACAACCCTTATAGGCGATAATCAATTGAATACAGGTTATCCCTGGGACGAATGGGACGAAAATCTCGTGGACTGGCTGCGCCTTCCGTCGTCTACAGCTCCGGTCTATACTTACAATATGATGGGTACGCGCAGCTTCCCGACCTACATACTCCATCCACTTTTTCCAGCTGACTTTGCCCAACTGATCTGTGTTACATGCCAGGAGAACGTCTTCAAGATCGAGGCACAGTACGGCCAGAAATACGCAGGCGGATCCAACAAGTATCCAACGGCTGTAGCACTACCACACCGGTTTCCTTGGAAGTTCAATCTTGGCTTCCTGAAGTCTAGATCAAGAACTCGCATCGGTGAAATTGGTGTACCCGACTTCGTTAGCGAATGGTGCCCCTTTAACCCTTGGTGGAGACGTCACGGGTCGCAACTTTAGCAAAACGGCATTGGATCGCATGAAATATGCCTTCTTCATGTACTTCTACTGGGTCACGCTCTCCATCGTCTTTGTCACGGGCACTACCAGAGTCACGCTGTTTGCAGCGGGCTACGTATTCTGGTGCTTCATGTTCCTATGGGTCGGAACGTCGCTGTTCTTCAAACCGATCGCTGTCATTCTACGGCTGTAAGTAGTGCATGCTTGGCAAAGTAGTTCCATATCTTTGCAGATGGGACATGATGATTTACTACAACATATGTGTAGGTGCTTTTACTACTACATAATTTACTACAACGTACAAACATAGGTGATTGTCATGAAGATATCGCTGCAGTTCGTCGGCTGTGTCTTCATGGCTGACCTCTACCAGAACTTCTGCTGGTTGCTGCAGCTCCTCGGAATCGGATGCCTTAAAGTCGGGAGCTTACGCATGAACATATGTTTGTTTCCTACTTGCTAGTAGGGGTGTATGGTACCGTTTAGCAAGCAACCCCGACATACTGGCCGAATGCGACATACCGCAGCAGGAGACCGGAATTTTTTACGACGGCCTCTGCTTCGCGGTGCTCCTCATACAACGAAGAGCCTTCGTCAGCGAGTACTTCAAGCATGTCGTCGCAGAGCTCAAGTCCCAAACATTCTTCGCCTCACGAGGTGCGGAACTGATCAAGCTGATCCGGAAGCAGCAACTCGAAGAACAGGAGGAGAAAGAACGTGTCATTCTGTCAAAGGTTAAGACGAAGATGGACCAAATCAAGAACCGACATGAACGAGGTACGGTAGACTTGCAGTCCGTATTGTACCTGGCAGCAACGTTACAGAAAAGATGAAATTCGATGTTGAGGGAGCAGCAGGCGCCGGCGCATCACCGTTACAGAAGGATATCCCCATACTGGTCCTACCAGACGTGAGTTGTTAGAGCGTTGGAAACTTTGTTGTGCCTTCAGGATAGACCAGAAGGTGAAACGGAGATACGATTATCGAAGACCGTCCAACCCGGCACTACCTCCCATCAGTGCTGAACGCTTCCGTCTACCGCGTACCAGTATCACAAGTCTTAAATTCCGCAAGCCCTATGAGTCGACAAAAACACGTCGTACTCTGTCCAACGACTCGGATGAAGAATGGTGTGTTGCTTCTAGTGAACGTGAATTATCAAATCGAGAAATAGGTCCCTTTCGAGCGACAAGTTCGGGAAGAAGGAAATGACTGAGGGAGGAGTCAAAGGTACACATCCATCTTCATATGCTTTAAGACCGTTGATCCTGTAGGCCTTGGACCGTTGCAGCTGCTCAACTTCGCCTTCAAGAAAGGCGCTATTCGTGACGCCGTGAACGAGTCGAATGAGATCGAGAGGACACATGACCGAATGGAGCGAGAAATGGAGGAAACATACGGTCTCTCCGATTACCGAGTACGTCATCGAAGGCAAACGCCAGCTTGTACTGCTCTTCCTAGACTATTCGTCGAGCTATTCTGAAGAAAAAGGCACGGGAGAAGACCAAGGCTGATTACGACGAGGAAACGTTTGACGAAGAAGCGGAGGCGAATATAATTTGTGAGAAATGCTGTTATCTTCAGTCTCTTATAGAATCGCTTCCAGCTGCCGAACGTTCTCTTCTTTCGGCTCCGGCAGTTCCGTTTTTGAGCCGCTCAAGAGGAGGGGCACTCTTAGCGGAGACGCGAGTCAGTATAGCCAGTGAGTAAAACATCGGATCCTTTATAATCTACAACAAAAACAAATTATTTTTCGTACCGAATTGACATCATTCTGCTATCCGTAAGGGGCTAGCTTTAGGTAGTGAAAGTGACGATGTCCCTCCGGCTACTTCGCTGGTGCACCGGAGGCGCTCGGTAGCAATGCCGAAGTCCCCACGGTCCTCTATGCCAGAAAACATCGCAATGACTCGCATGCAAAAGCTAAAGTGGAAATACGGCCAAGGTAAAAATTTGGTTGCAGTATAACAATTTGCACGTTTGATGCCTTCAGCGAAATCCAGCGTCAAAGACTTCCTGAAGAGCCTCGGCACATTCTTCTTTCTCTTCGGAAACGGCGTAATGGAGTCGCTTATTTCCTACCTGATGCGAATGAGTCGCGACTATCGATACATCGCCTACATCTTGCAGGAGGAGAAGCGCATCCACAAACAACTCTTCAACGCATCCGTTGACGTAATACTTGTGTAAACTTTGGAACGCTCTTACTTACTTGAAGACGGAAGACGACAATCCAAGGCTAGCGCACCAAGCGAAGCGGGCAAAGATCCGTGAAAGGCTGCTTGAAGAGCACAAGGAGAAGCCTGAGCTGATGAAAGATGAGAGCTTCCGAAAGCTTCATATGGTACTGACAGAGCAAGCTGAGCAGGAACGAATCGCATCCCAGCCTGGCACACCTAGGTAGGTGAAACGATGGATGCTGAGCCGAACGATGTAGAGGAGGAAGGGGTCTCTAATTATGGGGAATCACAAGTGACTAACCAAACTAAAGACCACGCTCCTGCGAGGAAACCTGACCGGTTTTTACAGGTCATTTCTGGACCCCGACAATTTGGTTTTAAAAGTGACCTCTTTCTCTTACTGAAGGAGTAGCATTTGTAGGCTGCAACGAGCGCATGAATTGGAGGAGCAATCAGAACCACCGAATCCTCCTGCCAACGAGGACGACGTCAGTATCTACGAAGAGATCCACGATCCGGTGCCCATCGTACCAACCGTAACGGTGCAGTACCCAGCGAAGCCTGACGAAGTAGCGGTTGTAATCGACGATCCAACTGAAGCTGAGACGACTGAAGTACTTAATGCCGGATTGGTACGGGGCGTAGAGAAACATCCATCGTCGGACAAGGATGAACGTCTTTCAGCGAGGAAGGTTTGAAAATGGAAATTTGGAGACATGCTACAACGAAATTCAGGATGTGAAAGAGTCCATGTTCGTGCGACTTGTTACTGGCGTGTATTACGCCGTGCTAAGCCATTCTGAGCTTATATGCTATGCCATGGTCGTGCTAAATCACGTACATTCGGCCAGCCTCATCTCCATGATCCTGCCGATGCTCATGCTGCTTTGGGGGACACTAAGCGTGCCCATGCCAACAAGACGGTTCTGGATAGTGGTGATTTCCTACACAGAGGTATTACAGCGTACCGCATGGGATATACAACAGAAACATTCTAGATAATCGTCGTCTTGAAGTACGTATTCCAGTTCGGTTTCTTCCCGTGGAATCAAGATGCCCCGTCACTGGACCCCTTCTGGGCACCGCGGATCCTAGGCATTGAGCGCCGACCACAATATGCCCTGTGGGATCTGGTTCTTCTGATGACACTCTTCCTACATCGGAACAACCTCATGGTAGGTGCGCTGGAGTGCTTGCGATACGCCTCACTTTAGTCCATCGGCCTCTGGAGGAATGAAGCTGATGAACACGATCCAGAAGCCGTTGACAACGATGATAGCAAAGCAAGTGACGCAACCTCGTTCCTTACTCCGACTCGGGGAGTGAAGAAGCTACGCGCCCATTCGATCACCGAACTACTAGCAGACCTACACTTGAATAAGGCTGAAATAAAGCACAGGTTTCTGCTGGAGGGGAAAGTTTTATACGAGGAACTCTTTAGAATGAAACATCGAGCCCATCGTGTGCAGGGATTTTTCGAATCTCTGGTCAGCTCGGATAACCGCTTCCCAGAGGACCTGTATGCACCGATGTAAGTCATCATCGTCCGATGTCCGATGCATTCGCTTTCGCTCGCTGAGTTGCATGACCTTACAAGGCCTGGTTTTAGGTTCATCTGCGATGCGATATGCTTTGTCATTGTCATCTTCGGCTACTCAGCGTTTGGCGTAGGTGGATTCATAGCCTTAGCGGATCATTGTAATAGTAGAAAGGCAAGTGTGCATGATTTAGACGGATCATGGCAGTGGCTCAGTCACATCGTACTTCGAGGAGAACAAGGTCCCTGGAATGCTAGTCGCGATGCTTATCCTACAATTCGTGCTAATGGTTATCGATCGTGCCCTATTCCTTAGAAAGTTTCTACTGGGCAAACTCATCTTCCAGGTAATGGCATAGTTGAGTCGTTGTCAGGTGAAACAACTTCAGATCCTGCTCGTAATTTTCGTCCACGTATGGATGTTTCTTCTGCTCCCCGCGGCTACCGGCCGTTTGTTTGTAAACAACTTCGTACTGAAGCTGTGGTATGCAGTCAAGTGCATCTACTTCGTACTCTCAGCCAAACAGGTGAGGCGCAGTCAGAGGTGTCACTACGATACGAGTGACTTCAGATTCGCAGCGGATACCCGAAGAGGCAGCTGGCCCATATAAGCAAGTCCTTCACAACAATCTACTATTTTCTATATAAGATCTATATGGTCATCCCTTTCTTGGTTAGTTTACGAACGATTCGAACAATCTGTATTCGATCTACAAGTTTTAGTTCGAACTTTCGATGCTAATGGACTGGATGTGGAGAGATACAAGTTTGAGGTGCGCGATGCTGCACTGACGGAGACATAATTTTAATTTAGTCTCTCGAACTGGATCGCCTTACACGACATCTATTCTGTGATATCACTGATAAAGTGCGAGCGGAAGCATGAAGAGGTAGGTAGCTGCCACAGCCTTCTTCTGAGCACACCGCACATGCTAGAACTACCCGACACCGAAAGGTGTGAAAAAGCGACCGTTGATCAAGTACGGCTACGGCGGTATTCTTCTGCTCTTCATCATTGGCCTTATCTGGTTCCCGCTTATTCTCTTCTCCATGTCCAACACAGTCGGCATTCGCAGTTTGCCTGTCGAGTGCACATGCAAACTCACCATTGCCGGATACCAGGTGCGCGTGGTTTTGTGGTGATAGCTAACCCCTGCTTGCAGCCTCTGTTCGAATCGACGGCGCAACTGGGTGACATACGTGAACTGACCTATGAGGAATACGACACTGTCTACTACACTTATCGGACAAGCAAGGTAAGCATCACTGGATGCTGTCATGTTTTGCAACTCGTTTCCAGGCTGCTCTTTCGTACATCGCGGACTATGACCCGGAAGACGTCGTCATCGCGGTAATCGAGGGCAACTCGGCCAGCAGGTAACTAAGCTGATTTTGCAGATACGTATCCTTGTCTATTTCAGGTGGCAAATCAGTCCACCGGCACGACAATCGCTAACAGAGAACCTCAATGGTTCGGTACCGATGTCACTTCAGTTTACGTGGAACTTCAAGAGGTAGGGTTTACGAGCAACTTTGCAATCCTGTCGAGCTTCTAGAGCCCCAGACGAGACTCTCATGTACGGCAACGTAGAAGACACGCGAACAATACAGCTTGCGCCAGGCGACCCAATACGGATGCAGTTCATTGAAGTAATCAACGGTGGAAACACGTCCTCAATGTAATGCTTGTCGCGTTCACTACGTAAACCATGCGTTGTATTTCAGCTCAATACCTCGTTTATTCCCGCCAATGGTCAAAGTACCCGCCAGTGGAAAGGTGGCCTTGACTTCATGGGAAATAACCAATCCTCGTTTCAGGCAAACGCAGTCAGTGTGCTTCTGAACGAACGCCTTAAGGTACTGCGAGCAACAAACTCCGATTACGGAAACCATTTAGGAAGAAGAGGGCTCTGTACAAGACGCTTTCATCAATACAACGCTTGAACTGAACAAAGAAGACGGACTCGAATGGTGGAAGCTGCGAATGATTGATCCCATGTACGACCCAATGCGGGTGAACGAGCCCGTCGTCAGGGAAAGTCTTGTGTTTTATGGATTTGTCGATAAGGTAAGTACACCGGGAGGAGAGTGTAGATACATGCAACACTTAGGTGTTTGCCAAATCCTGGAGCTTCCTAACCGGAGGTGGTATCCTGGGGCTGTACGTCTCCATCGTATTCGTGTTGGGTCACTACGTCCGAGGCTTGGTCAGCGACTCCATGCAGGTATGAAGTAGGGCTGAGCACCCTTCAGATCGGGTACCGATTCCGAAAATTTAAAAACCGATTCAGAGTCCGATTCCTCCAAAAAAACCGACTTCCGAGACCGATTCAAATTTTTCCCCGGCCCTAGTACGAAGACAGGATTCGGTCTTTGCCATGCACAACTACTACTTAGCCTGATCTCAGCTAGAATATATTCAGAAATCTGACCGCTGACAGGTCCACAACTGGTGGAAAGGTCCCGTAAACTACATGTTTGCAGAAAATAATGTTCGAAGAACTTCCTAACGTGGACCGCATTCTGAACCTCTGCCAAGACATCTTCCTCGTCAGGGACGCTGGAGAGTTCGAGATGGAAGAGGAGCTATTCGCGAAACTAGTGTTCATTTTCCGCTCACCAGCTACGCTCATCAAATGGACACGCGAGAAGCCAATGTAGACTGTAAAGTGAATTTATCCGCAGCTTGTCAATAGATACTTCGTTAACGAAAGCAAGAGTGTAGGGCTATGAGTTATGAGCCGCCGCTTCTTCTTAGTCTTTCTTGGCATCTTTAGTCCGGGCAAACTGGACAATGTATCCTTTGGCTGCCATAAGCGAACGCCGACGGACCCACACGGTGTACCTGAATAGCACGCCTCGCACAAACGAAATTAGGACAGTCGCTAACAATTAGGGCAGTAGAGAAAATGAAACTTTGTTTTTGTACCTGGATGCCCACGTGGGCTCGAATGCAGGCGCACACGCTGGCGACGATGTGGAAAGGTGACAGAAGCTCTTGAAGACGTCTTTCAGCGGGAATGGGTAAGGATCGTTGTGAGTCAGTAGTTGAATGTCCTTCTCCTTCGCGAAGGCTTGAAGCTCAGGAGGTACCTGAAAGCACCGCACTTGGCATGGAAAGTCCAAAGGTCGATCAAGACGGCTGAGATATTAAGCGACAAATTGTTACTACTTACCACGCAACAAGCTTCGATGTTGAAATGGTCGACGACCGGCTTCAGACTAGCGGCTTCGTAGAGAGCCTTCAGCTGCGACAGTTGGAAGTCGGCGACTCCAACAGTGACCACCTTCTCAGAAGCGACCATTTGCTCCAGCTCGTTCCATATCTGCAATATTATATGTACGTCTACAGCAATCTGGAATCAGCTCGTTCAATGCCCTCAGCATGATAATACTGATCACCCAATTCTGGGTATGAAGTGCAAATTAGTTCCTGAAACTTTATGTTGCCGTGCCAGCACGGCTCCAGGACGGAACGACGTAAAAGGCTCCCGTTTTCCGTCCCGTTGTCCACTAAAACGGCAAGGAACGGCATCGACTTTCGAGCCGTTCCGTGATCCCTTCCCCTGTTAAGACGGAACGGGAAACCGCCCGTCCTTATCCCTCTGCCGCGCCGGGCCGTTCCGTTCTCAGGAGGGCACGGATCACGGAACGACCCGCCCCGTTCACGACCCGCTAACTCTAATATTAGTGCTACCTACCAGCATAGCAAATGGTATAGATTTCAGATTTCCTCTCTCTTATCCAAGGTCCTTCTTGCGGTTTGCTAACGGCTCTTACCCGTAGCACATTCTGCAGCCATTCCTGATCGACGTTGGTCTCGTCGCCCGATTCCGGCTGCGGGAATGCCACGATAAGCTGTTCGATGTTCTCCGTCTTTAGCTGAGATAGCACGGCCTCCACCGAGTCTTGGATGTGGCTGTAAGTGAAGGATTCGAGAAAGACCTTCAGCGTAATCTTCAAGTCGTCTCGCTCGTAGTCGGTATCCGACGGCTGTGGTTCCGCCAGCAGAAGCATTCCATTGTTGCTAAACTATACAGTTGTATTCCTATAGCTAAACAATTGCATGATAGAGTGGTGCTTACCTCAAATCGATATCAGCCTTCAAATTGGCAAACTGCAAGTCAAGGCATGCAATCAGCTCCTCTGCGGAATTCTTGTAGCGCTTGAGCTTTAACTCGACGTAGTTGTTCACATTACCGGTGTGAATGCGGAAGGAGTCAAGCTTTTGAAGCTTATCGATCAGGGAGAGCCACGCCTTGTTACAGGGTGCCTGCGACGAAGACATTGCGCACAGTACTCGAGATCCACGTAGTCTCTGCGAAAAAAGGTTGGTTGATCTGCGAAAAACTGAACGGATCGCGAGCATAGGCCTCGGTGGCACGTGACGTAAGCTTCCGCAAGACGTTCCGCAGACAGGAGAGGTAGTCTGATCAACTTCGTGACATAACAAACATAATGCGAGTAAACAAAACAACTAACGTTGAGCAGTGGACCTTAGCGACGCACCCTTTTTAGCGGTCGGTCAGCGACCGCTACGTCAGTGGTGAACTACGCGTACACTCCGCATTACAGTCAATGCGTACCTACAGGATAACAGTGTTGGAAATTAAAAATCTATCAATGCTGAGAAGGTTCATGGAAGGAAGGACGCGCATGTTAAGAAAATGATGACAATGCCTAGCGCCTTTCTCGTTGCGACGGCGGGCTTGAATGCTAAGCAGAGCACAAAATAGAATCGCTGGACATTTTGCCGCGTCAGAATCGCGAGTCGGAGGGCTACAAGCAGCGAGTGGGTCAGCATTTCGTCCGATTATTTTAGTACCGGATTTAATGCGATCAACAAATACGGCAAACAAACAGTCTCGCGTGCATATCGATGAGGCGGAACAAATCATTGACCCCCAAATAATGGGGTTAGAAGGAAGAAACCTCTTCAGCCTGTGGTGTTGATCTTATCGTGACTCAGTTGAGACCAAATTTCCGAACCCTAACGTCGGTGGCTGCGAACTGCTGCAATAGCACTTTTTAAAGAAACTAGCGGCTGGGCTGCGCTTCGCGCAGCCGGCGCCGCTATCGGGGATTTATCCTTGCTTAAACATCTCATTCGGCACAAGTTTGGCAAGTCCCTCATTCTTCCCCGCTACGGGGCGCGTGCCATCGCGGGCTCGCTATAGCTTTTAAGCAGACCCCTCCGTCACCCACCCCCAGAGGCCCCGCCTTAAAACGTTAGTTTCAGTATCTCTATCCTGGAAAACCCCTTGCAGGCGAGGTTTCGCAAGATATTTCCTTCTATGAACGCATGCACAGATGGCTTGCATTTGAGGTTCCATGATGTTCCAGCAAGTTTATGCTCATCCTTGCATAGCGCTAATTGTGCTCTAAGTTTTAAGTTTTCGAAGGCTTAGGCTTGGTCAAGCCTTAGCCTAGGCCTAATTTTTTTTTCGATTTTATACCTCAACATTTTTTTGAGCAAGCCTAAGCCTTTCAGTTCGCAGAATTGCTTCTGAAAAAAAAGAACTTCACTAGGTTTTGGCTTGAGCAAGCCTAAGCTTCAAGCCTAAGCCTTAGCCTCAAGCCTAAGCCTAAGCCTTTCAGTTCGCAGAATTCCTTCAGAAAAAAGAACTTCACAGCCCCGCGTTGGGCAGAAACTTCGTTCAAATCCCGAAAAATCCTTCATATCTCGAAAATTTTCTAAAGTTTGATTTTTTAAATTTACGAAGCTTGTTTTGAATCGCTTTGACATCGGAAAAATAATCAAAAACATTTGGCTTAGCCTAAGCCTTTGGCCAAAGCCTAAGCCTTTCAGGAAGCAGGACCCCTGCCCTTTGTCAGACCGCCGGAAGCCCGATGTTGACAAACGAACGTTATTTTCGGAATCTACACGACTGAAATTGGAACCGACTTGGCAGAATTTTTCCATCTTCCCCGCTACGTCCATGCTTCCATAGCGCTCGCTATCGCATGGAAGCAGGACAACTGCCTCTCCCTAACCCCCAGAGGTCTCGATCTGAAAAGTGGACGTTATTTTCAGAATCTCCATGCTGGAAAACCCCTTCTAGAACCGAATTGGCAGAATTTCTCTATCTTCCCCGCTATGTCCAAGCTTCCATAGCGCTCGATATCCTATAGAAGCAGCAGTCAGGTGTTGAAAATTTGATCGATCATAACTTTTTTATAGCCAACCGATCCGGCTGAAATTTTGCTGCTTTTCGTAAGTTCAGAAACCCTATCCAATGATACCAACATGACCCGATACCGAAAACTTTTTGTCGCCGGACCCAGAACAGCGCTTTAGTGTATAAGGATATGCTTGAACTGCTTTGAGGAATTCGAAGAAGGCTAACAACAATCATAACCAGAACGTTTTAGATCCATTTCAAGTCCGTGAAGTTACTAGTCCACTTGGTAGCTGTGTGGGAAGTGGGAAGCTGCCGACTTTGCTTGACGACTTCTCGCCAACTGACAGAGTTAGGGTGATTGTACTGTGCACTAGCACCGCAATGCATTTCACCTGATCTTGCTTGCGTTCGGTCCATTCTTGTCAAGACCGGTGTAGCACTTCCAGGCTCCAGAAAAGCGGGCCGAGATTCTTGGAACCTCGAATGCCCACAATCAACTAGGCCGCTATCTCAGCGCCTTTGCAACCCGACTGATCGATGATATCCTTATCCGGGTAGCCGGATTATAATGAGTGCTTCGCGTGCCTCGGAGGCGAGTGGCGGCATCTAGCTCTTTTCGTGTTATTTCAAGCGCCCTCGGGTTCTGTCTGCCGCCACGCCTTTTCGCGCTTTCCACTGCCGTCCGCTGGCTTCTACCTCGCGGGCACACCCTCATCCGCTTCGTTCATTGATTCTCTTGTCACATTAAAAACACGCAATTGAAACCCTACCGGGCAGCCACTTCTTCATCCTTTTTAGGCGGCTCGGATTCGGCGCTGCGGTACTTAGCTATTTTTTCTTTGCTGTCCGTACCTCCTGTTTTGAACGTTGCGAGTTCCAGAGGCCGCTCCAGGGTGCTCTCCAACCTTAAGGGTGCACTAATCTTGTTTGCCACACAAGGAAAACGCGAAGAGGCCGCACATGCCGTATGCCGTGTAGGTGGCAAGCTTGGACTCTCTTAAGGGCTGTCAGACTGGGCTGGTTTTTTTGGAGAGCGGTAATTATCCATATGCATGTCTTGTGTCTTGTAGGGTTACCGGGCTGATCTTGTAGGGTTACCGGGCACATGCGCAGTTAATGTCTAGTCGTTCGAGATACAACCAAAACGTATTAGAACTTGGTACGGGAATTGCTTGGTGACCGATATGTTTTCCTGAGTGCCGCGTCGGTCGCTCCCATGGCTCATTTTGAATCCACTCCCCCTCTAATGACGACCTCTGGCTGCTATGGCGCTTGCCGAAAGCTCACTTCCCGAAATTTTTTTCTAACCAGCTGCCAGCTGCGGCATGTTCAAAACCTATTGCGACTCTTTTTGAAGCATTTGAAAACCGATCAAGCTGTTCAAACTTCGCTGGCCCTCACGAAAGGGCTCCGTGAGGCCAGGCAATAAGCGTGCTTCTTCGCATAATTTTCGCACCTTTTTCACCTTCTTGCATGTGCTTCCGATACGTGATAAGCCCATTTATGGCCTTTACGTTGTCAGAGCAGCCTGAATAAACGTTCTGATGACTGCATGAATGCGCCTGGCTTATTTGCTCTGGCTTTGCCATGATCCAAGCGGACGGCACCGCTTGGTGAGCACTGAAGCGGCGGGACGCAGTCGGATGACGAGCTCAATTGGCCAAGCATATTATCTCCTCACTCGCTTGCTCCCATGCGCACCAGGGAATTCATCTTTTGACTCTGTTTTTCACCCCTCATGCCATTCCGAAAGTGCCGTAACTAAGAGCCACCGGAACGCGATTGTCCTACGTTGTCGCCGTGTTTAGCATTGTTTCCATCGTTCACCGAATTCCTTCATAGTAACGATTCATTAGTTGAGCGTCGTGCATCAAAGAGGCCGAGATATGTACCAGTGCCTGCAGTGGGAATTACATTTCCCGTTATTTAGTGCTAGGATTGTGTGGCCATGTCTGCCACACCGAGCACGAAGAAGAAGCTCAACGACGATGATAAGGAAAAGAAGTTCCTCGGCTATCTTTCATACAAACTCGACTATGACTTCGAAAAGAATGCGGTAACGTTCAGTAACCGTAATTACCTAATCGTGCGTTACAGCTGACCGTGGTCGTCATTAGCGCGGAGCAGCTACCAGCAATGGACCTTGGTGGAACGTCTGACCCCTACGTCAAGGTGTTTCTTCTACCCGACAAGAAGAAGAAGTTCCAAACAAAAGTCCAGCGGAAGTCATTGAACCCAGTGTTCAATGAATCGTTCACCTTCAAGGTCTGCCTTACCTTGATGAATTTCGTTTACACTGGCATTCAGATCCCATACAACGAAGTAGCCAGCCAAACGCTTGTACTCAACGTCTTTGACTTCGACCGCTTTGGAAAGCACGACCAGGTGCGACCAAAGAGCTAAGCCTCTACTCGGAAATCTTCATCTTTAGATCGGTCAAGTATCAATACCTCTCGGAAGGGTGGACCTGGCCACAACTATTGAAAAGACTTCAGAAATAGAAGCACCGCCGGTAAGTACCCCAGCAATGTCGACCTTCAACGCTCTATATTCGTAGGAGAATCGCCTTGGAGAAGTCTGTCTAGCTCTGAGGTTCGTCCCCAATAAGAACAAGCTCAACGTGGTCGTCATGGAATGTAAGAACCTGAAGAAGATGGACGTGCTCGGCCTTTCCGGTAAGCTACTTCGAAATCTAGAGTACTTAGCTTTCGTTCCATTCAGACCCGTACGTGAAGATCTATCTAATGCAGCAGAACAAGCGCCTGGAAAAGAAGAAGACCACCATAAAGGTAGCGTTTGAAATGACAAAGTGCGCACAAGAAAAATACTTTCAGATGAAAACCCTTAATCCGTACTACAACGAATCGTTCAGCTACGACGTTACGCCTGAAAAGATGCAGGTGTGTCATCTGACAGAGAATATATGTAAGCCAAAGATTCCTTTAGAGGGTGTACCTGCACGTGATCGTGTCCGACTACGACAGGGTAGGGTCCAACGAACGGATCGGTCAGGTGATCATCGGCCACAATGCCACGGGACCCGGCCTCAAGCAGTGGCAGGATATGCTGAACACCCCTCGTCGATCAGTCGCAGCGTGGCACACCCTGCAGCCGTTCAACGACGACTAACGTCTTTCCGATGCGCACGCCAGTCAACTATGGTGCTTGTAGAACCTTTCGCTTCAGGTGATGTTCCCGTGATGGCAAGACGATTTTGCCTCTTTTCAGTTGACAAAACCCCAGTGATTACAACCGTGTAAAATTCTAAATGTCTAGTTGGTGTCTTCCTAGTCGCGCTCGTCTGTATCATATCCCATACGTTGCCAAGTTGCCATCGAACACATTCCACACGGTGACATTCCGGTGACCTCAGATTCTGCCGATATCCCACAGCTTGCTTTAATATCACACTCGTGTAGTGTGCTATGATTGGACTGCGAATAAAGCTTCACACACTACGGTCCGCACAAAGGGAAACAGTGCGAGCAAAGGCATCATTCTAGCATGCCTGTATGCGCATGGTTCGGCTTTGCACGCTTGGTAGTCGAAAGAGCTTGCTACAGATACAAGTTGAAAATATTCGGACCATTGACACGAATTTTTGTGAATAATTGTAAGAAGGCAGCGGCGATATCAGAGGGACTAAACTGAGCTAACTTCTGGATGCCTTCCGCACAAAGGAATGCATCTGAGTTGGTTTATACCGAATCAGCTTTGTTTATGACAGCGCACGTCCGATAGCTTGCACGCACAGGGCGAATGAGTCGCTTCCAAGTGCACAGTCAACGGAAAGGGGAGTAATCGCTGGACCTTCACGGGAAGCAGCTTCAAACTTCCAACGAGCAATGCTTGTCCTTCAATCGGTACTTGTCGCCATTGCTAGCTGCGCTCATGCAGGCAACGTTTTTACCTGGAAACCATCCAACGCGGTCAGTGACAGTAAAAACTGGCTTGATTCTGACATTCCGTGCGATGGCGACTACATACGCTTCGACAAGCTCAAGGAGACAGTGGTCTTTCTGGAAGGAAATTTAAAGGTAAGTATACATCTGCGGTAGGCAGCACAGCAGGGCATGCCAGAGCTGAACAAACGGGCTCGTTGCTATTTTCGAGTAGAGGATCGAGAGAAGGACTTATACTTTAAGGTGGACAGGATGGACCTGCCAGACGACGGAGTAATATTCTTCGGGGAAAGAGCTACGCTAGGCGACGCGGGAAGCTGGCAATGTCCTAAGCGGAAAAGCTCGGAAAGTAAGGGTAGAAGGCATGGCTCGTGCAACCGGCTTTCTTCAGATGTTTTCTACCAGCCGAAACAAGTCAATCCCAGCTACTTTAATGCTTCCAACTGGGAAGTGAAAGACTCGGATGGTGCATCAGTCAACAGGCCACGACTACACTGCGAACGCATTCCCGGAGTAGAGGTGAGAATCGGCGCCGGATGACTGTGAAAATGCATGCTGACACGTTTAGGATACAGCAGTAATTCCAGAAAATACTGCATCCGAGGTCTACATCGAAGCCGAGGTTAAGCTTAGCTCCCTAAACGTCTCCGGGCAGGTTGGTTTGTCATATCGTTTTCTTTAATCCGAGTCAATGCAGCTCTGGACCATGAGAGTCCGTTAGTACCCGTTTGCGCTATATACAGAAAGACAAAGCATTCGAAGTTTCAAAGGAGTGGCAAGCGCGCTACGCGATCGAGATATTGGGTGCTGTGACGCTACTGCACTTATGCCCTCCGCCTCCCTGCCCCCACATTCCCATCTTCATTTCGCGAATGATCACCGAGAGGAACGAACTCCACGCTTCCAGCGTTTGTGCGCGTTCCTGAAAGTGCCAGTCCAGCGCATAGGTTGGGCAGGTGTAGCGTACCGTCTCGCTAGCGAAGTTGCATTCCGCAATCATGCCCAGCGCGCTTGTCTTGAACTCTTTCCAGGCGGATGACGGGAATGAAACGGAGTGTTCGTAATGGATGGCTCCAACACGCCGCATTCGAGCGGTAATCGCCTAAAATGTCAGCTAGAACCCGCGCGTCATGAAGTCACCTACATTTTCGTTGTTCTCGGTCCGCATCATTTCAATGAGTTCCCCTATGAATGCCGTGATTCGTTCGCCTATTTCGTGGAACTTCGAGTTCATCAGAAGGTCGACGCTCCGCTTCGTCAGATGCGGTATCGATGCAGCGGCTTCGGCGGCCTTCACTTGCAAGCCGTTCGACGTCGCGCCCGCAACAACAGTCACCGCCGTACTCGCTGCGTTATTGCTGTACACCGAAGAAGCATTAGAAAGCGCTGACGAGGTAGATATGCTTCTGGGCATCTCTCGGAATGAAGCGAACATCTGCGGATTTCGAAGCAGCATCGCGTAGAGCACTCTGTTGCCGAACTGTCGATTCGTGAGGTAAAGCGTCTGACTCCACGACTTCTGCAGCAAGTGAACCCGCTGTCCCGATTGAATGCTAAAGCCTGCCCTCAGTACTCGTACATAAACGCGCTGCATACCTGTCGACACACATCTGCTTCTCCCGCTTGAGGGTGTTTCGCTGGACGATCTTCTGTTGTATCCACTTTGAGCCTCGGAAGATTATCACGCTGTTCGAGGCGCTGTTCAAGAGAATCAAGAAGTTGCTAATGTCGACAATGTAAATGACAATGTTGATCCGGCTGCCAAATCCGAACGTGACCTCCCAAATGTCGAGCTAAACTCCAGCAATGAACACTTGCCATATCAGTTTGAAATGACACTAAGCCGCTTACCACAAAGGATAAACTGCGGAAAAGTAAGAACTTGATCACCAGCATGATTGAGATCATTGTGAGCATCGTCGCTCTAAATTTCTCGTACACCGGACGCAAGCTTTTATATTCCTACTTGGAAGAATAGCGTTCGATAAGTGACTCGCTCATCTGGAAGAGTTGCTTGCGCGACCGGTTGGACCCCCGAAGAAGCATCACAGTTACCACAGTAAGAACTGAAATACGCTCATAAAGCGAGCGACACATGCGTCCGTGACCTACAGAGTATGAAAATGTTGGGTCCGCACGACGTTACAAGCATCCGAAACACTACTTTATACCACAGCTTGTAATACCGATTCAGACGTAGCTCGGATATCCGCAACTAAACCATGCGTGCGCGTGAGTCATCAGATCGATGGCACTTACCCCGTAGACGAGTTTGTTCTCGCTTGGCCTGTAGCAGAGAGCGGTGTAGATCTCGAAGAATGCAGGAATGTTCACAAGGATTGCCAAGGCACTGATCACAATGGGTAGTCGAAAGTGACGTCTGTACATAGTGTAGAGCTTGCTCAGCGACGACTTGCGTCGGACGCCGCGAAAGGAATTAAGCAATATCCGGTGGTGCCTAAAAGTGGCATCGTTTCGACCACGCGCGCGCAGGATCGCTGTACTCTTTTATTTCCGTTGAGGTGATGTGGAGTAGCCATCGCGTAGTTCGAAACGGATCCCGGGTGGCCATGTACCGTTGCACGGTGATCGAGACGACGCACCAAATCTGAACGGATGCCTCAGAGTCAACAGGCTACTCGGGCGCTACAGCACGACCAGAAGGAAGGCGAACTCACCGACGCAGTGTTCGCGATTTGAGAGAATGCATGAAACCACGGCGTTATCAGGTTGACCAGGTCACTGTTCTGTGCCGTAGGGTCGATGTTCTTGAGGCCGTAGTAGAAGAAGGCACACCAGAGGAGAATGGTGTCCCAGAAAGCGAGCGCGACGATGGACACCGCCAGCACGATTCCTTGATTCTTGTCGAAGTTCGCAAAATGCACCGACTTCACGCTGTGAAGGTTGCCGACGGTGCCCACCAAGACGCATGCCGTTGTCAGGATTCCGTTGAGGATCTGACTGAACAGCCTGAAAGCTTGAGCGTAATGTAGCTGTAAGCTATGCAATGGTGTGCAGTGCATTCCAAGTAGGTCAGCGACGCTAACTAAGCGTTCTTTTTGGTGTAAATCATCGCTTTAGCCTCCTAGAAATTTTGGTTCAGTCCTCTCGAAGATTTCTGTCACGGAGCCGTTTATGCAGTGTTCAATGGAATATTTCGGTCGTGGGTCCATTTTCCCAGGAGGGACGCAAATCCTCTTAGTGGTTGAACAAAGTCTTTCGTTGACTACGTCATAGCTAATTCCTCGGTGGAATAACGTGGGTTAAGCGGGACGTTGCGGATAGGACCTAGACGTACCTGTACGACTCGGACCATTGCTGCAGTCGCGGGCATGTCGTGTAATTACCGGCCAGCATGCCGCTCAGATGTGGCACCGCTCGTGCCGCGTTGCCCCTTTCGTGCGTCGAAGTGAACCGATGTTCGCCAGCCTCGTTAGCATAATAACTGGTCCATCAGTAAGTGCTTGCAAGAAGTTGAATGAATCGCGCAGCGAAGTTAGAATGCAGCCTGCCTAAATAACATGGCGCTTGCGGTAAGCGCGGGACGTAGCACGCTACATACAGGACGTACAACGACGTTAGCCAATTTGCATTCGAGCTTTGCAGTCTAATAACGCGGCTAAGGAAATAACATAAGTGAGAAAAATGGAGCACGCTAAACAACATATAAAATCGGTCAGCTGGGTTCCCTGACTTGATAGAATCCATGCAAGAGGCATGCGGTTATTAAGTGCCGGAAGGACGTTCGCAACCGCAATTTTTCGAGGCTTCTTCTTGCACAAAGAACAAGATCGAGCCACTTGCGAAACTTCACGCATGGGATGGAAGCGATCATAAATCTTTTATGGCGCGTGAAATTTTGAAGCTTTCGATGCGGAAGTCTGTGAATTCGCAGTCACCGCTGTCCAGGCCTAAGATAGTGCTCGCGTACACGTACAGGGCTCAGTGCAACCGGCACTCGACCTTTAACCACTAAGCACGCGAGACCACTTGGTAGCTTGTAGGGCAGGATAATGTTCCGTCAGCTAATTTCGGTTTTTCCCATGAGCCGCCGTTAAACGCATTGACTAACACCTATGGAAGCTACGGAATTCCCACACACCGGCGCTCCGCTGAAGGGACGCGTCTGTTGATTTCTCGGCGCTCGCGGCGGATCAAATCTCGGCGCGTCTCGTGCAGCCGTCTTTTCGGGCTTAGCTGGTGTCCAAGTGACATTCGTGGCTTCTATCCAGGAAGTCGCCTCGCGGCTAACCGCAAGGACTGATGACAGACGCGTTCGAGCACCGGTGACAAACCACAACATCATCCGCTTGCCGTCTTTGTAGCGGTGGCGCTGTGCCGAGTTCAAACACATAAACACTCGCTACAAAGCCAAATGTTCGTGCAGGCTGATAGGCACCGACGGCACTACGGCGTCACTAGACTTAAAGCTGGGCCGTATACGAAGTCTAAAATCGACTGCAAATAACTGCAGCAGTAAACATCTGAGACGCATCCATCACCATTAAGGTGCATAACTAAATGGCCGCGCAAGTTCGAGACGGTGGCACACGACTTTGGCAGTTAGCGCGTGATATGCCTTGGGCGTAACAAAGTACACAGACTTCCGCTAGCGCGCCCGCGCCAAACATGCGCGATGTTCATGAGGTGATAACGCCGTGGCATGCCGCTGACAGCGGCCACCCTGGCGCCGCTAAGAGGTGGCGAGAGAAAATATGTAAACGAGCTGTTGCGCCGACCATTTCGGCATGTTTTCATTGCTTATGCAATTCCACTACGGTTTCCGTTTCCCACGGAGGCCAAACTCCGGAACGCCGCGACTGCCGCCGTGGACGCAAATTAGGAAATTCGTTTTGACGACCTCAGCTCTCATCGAAACAGCCGCGTTATATGTCTGGCGAGGGTGCAAACGTAACCTGATGAGCGCGGGTGAGCGCCCCGATGATTTTGCCGTGGGTTTTCCAGGAATGGTTCCTTGATGCGAGTACGCCATTTACGTGTTTTAACTTAACTACGTGCGAAAGAACGAACCGAAAACATAGGATGCATTTCGTGCGTAACCAAAGCAATGATCACTAGGGCCAGCATGGCGCATCTATGGAAAACATCTAGGCTCATTACTGACGCATGCAAGCTGTCATATACTGCTGTGGGCCACTGAAACGGCGTCCAATAACTTTCCGTTTGTGGTCACTGAGTAACGAAAACCTGTGCGTGACGTCAAATCCAAATCGCGGTAATCCGTCCAGATATGTTTAAGAAGTTAAAAATATCGAATTTCTCTGGTTCCAAAGACTAGTGTGAGTGCTTCCGTGGTGCACCCGGAATTTTGCTGAGAAGTTCAGTTGCAATATCTGCAGAGTTCCTGTGAATAGGTGTGTTTGAGGGGCCGCCGTATCAGCTGATGAGGTAAGCGTGTCGGGTTTCATAAAGGGCAGGCTCGTGCCTATCGAAACATCAGAATGTTTTGACAACTGTTTTTCAACCTTTAGGTTGAGCGAAAAATGAACGGCAACCTAAGAAACGCTGAACAGACATGCAAGGACTTATAAATATTAGTGGGCCCAGACGAACTCTGCTCCATTGTTTTCAGCGGGAGCTTAATCGGTGCAAGTCCAGCCTATGCATTCTTGGTCCTAAATTGCTATATAATGAAATGCCCGGTTTGGGCAACTCAGGAAAAACGGGTTGTCCGGCGTGAAATCCTAGTTTGGGTAAAATTCAACGCAGAAACCGCCTAGTATGTAGTGTACTTTAGTAGACTACATAAAGTGTCGCAGAACGACAAGAATATCGGAATGTCCACCCTCAGACACACGTCGGCTTTCGGAACTGAAATGAAAGGAAAGTCACGAGTCGTGGTTCACAAACATGCACACTTCATTTGGTTCCTGTGAAGCTCGCGACGCTCACGGACAATAGCGGTGGACTTGAGCCGGGTATTCAGACGGCCCGCTGGTTACCGGACAGAAAGTAGTGGTCCTTGTCTTCTCCAGAAACAACAATGGCACCCGGCATGAAAGATTCATGAGCTTCCGAAAGCCGACCGTACGAATCGAAGCCTGCAACGCCCGGGATTTTGTCGGCAACGCAACATCGGCTCCCTGCGAGGAACTGAGTCAAGGAGGAATACACATCAAGTTTTGAAGCCAGTTAATTGAGTCAGTAGAGTGATACTGGTATCCGCGTACAAGGGAGTTTCCTAGCATCGGCCAAATTCCCCTAAGGGTCACAGACCTGCTAATGAGCTCCAAGTGTATTTACATGCTAAGGTTACCAAGAATAAACTGCAACATTTTAGTTCATAAACAGCGATCAGATTCGTGGCACTTTGCTCACCATCGAGGGGCAGTTCGTGTTTCGCCTTGGCGACGCCGTCAAGTCGGTCACCTACGTGGACAATGTCGAGTTCCAGATGCCCAAGAACGCTATTAGCATAAAAGAATCGGCCGCCCTCGGAGGCTTGCGTAGCAGTAATTCATACGATTCGGTAAATGCAACTCACGCTGAGTCTGTGTCAACTAGACGTTTAAGCAAATGAACGCAGTTTGCCAGTACGTGACCTGCCAGCCTGTCGACGATATCTGTACGAACCCGATCAAGCCACTTGGTCACTGCTGTCCAATCTGTGGTAGCTTTACCAAGCGTTATCATGCTACGCGGTCACTTAGGTGCTCTAATAACGTTTCGTCAGACTGACGTCGACATGGCATCAGCATTAGACGAGATTAAACAGATAGAATGGCGGTCGCTAGCCAAGCACCCTCACATTGGCATTAGCATCACACGTGTCGATGAAGCCGACAGTCACCCCGTGTATCAGGTGCTGTACAAGCGTACTTCTACATAACAGGAGGCATGTTCAGTTGTCTGTCCTTACCGACGACCAACAGCTCTACGACGAAAAAGTGTTCTACGCTACTGCCCAACTAGCTCTCGACCAAGTGCAGCTCAGAGGTTCCCTCCTAGTTTATTACGGTGTATATTAGGCCATTTAGCCGTCGTTCCCACCTATACCAACAACTTCGGCTACTACTCTGAACTAAGGGAGACATATTCGGTGGACCGGCGAAAGATTCATTTCGGTAAGGACATGGTAGCTACTGGTAGAAATCAGTGTACACTATTGGTCTAAGTGCTATGTATGTGCGTTTTAAAAAGTGCGAAGTGTTGCATGAATAATGCGAACTGGTCTTTTAGCTTTCCCCGTTTAGCAACGGTTGCGAAGTACCTGCTGGTTGTCGTTGGCATCATGGCGGCAGTTGGCTTTGTGGGATATCCTCAGTATCAAACGAGCCCAAGGTAGCCGGTTTGGTCAAACGCAACGATATGAAGAAGCCAGGAGACGTTCCTATTCAGATTCCGCTTATGGATAAGTGGTCGTTCACTCGGTGGGGTCGCAGTAGCGTGGCAACAGACTCGTGACAACTTGGAAGACCGTGTCAACATCATGCTGGGCCGGCGCAGAAGCTCGACTCTTCGCGGGACTAACGAAGTGAGACTTTCCTGCCGTACTTCTGAATACCTCGCATGTCGCATACATCGTATCATTTGGGAGTCTAAGCAAGGTTCACACTAAAATGGCGGGCTTAACAATGGATCTCCGACAACCACCTACGACATCGATCCGATAAGAAAAAACAATGTGGTGTACGTTTGAGGGATGTCGTACTCATTGGAATGCAGAATTTTGAAGTCGTATGGCCCAAAACTAATGAACAACGGCTTTGTCGTACGACAGCTGTACGACAACGGCTCAGAATGATATGTTGGAACCTTGGTTGGATGTTTGCTGTATGACTACAATTGTCCTGTGACAAACTTGCGATGGCCATCCATTTTTATATGTTTTGCAGATATGCTGTGTCTGTGCCCTATCCCTGTGCCTTGCAGGCGTTAGCTTATGGCAAAAATTTTCGATTCGGAAGCGCGCCTCTCCCGTCGCAATTGACTAAAAATCTTCTTGTGACTGGGAAACCACTCTTTTAAACTTTAGCATTTAGGTCGTTATCTGAGCGCATCTGAAGTTAGCATCAAGCTTCGCCATTTCACTTGAGTTTCCTTGACATGTTCTCCACACAAACATTAACGCCTTTTGTGCATTCTTTTCTGCACGTTGACAATTTAGGGCACCGCCAGTGGGAGCGTGGAAGATTCACTCTATCACGCGCAATACAGCAACCGCGTCTTTGCCAATGAAGCATTCGAGGCTCTCGAATCGTCCGCAGTCAGTGACGTGCCAGAAAAACTCATTGATGTTGATCTATAAGAAACCCCGCTAAATGTTTGTCGTGTCCGTGTAGTTTCCGCCTACGTGCTACATCAGAACTGCAACAGCATAAGCGAATCCATCCGAACGCAATCCACCAATCGAATTAGAAAGTACCAGCGTACTTTATGTGCCTCCAGAGGGCGACATTTACTTCTGCCAGGCACAATTGCCGCCAGAAAAGATCATGCATTGAGCGTCTGCTCTGGCACATTGTTTTGCACCTCATTAGAGCGGCCGGTATCCCCACGAAGTTGGAAATACCTCGAACGTGCGTGCGTTGGTTGCAATTTGGAGGGCTTGTTGCGGCATAATCCTATAACGCAACGTGGCGTCAACCATTTCGCTGGTCTCGCATAAGCTGGAAAAATTAGTTTAGTCGCGTTGCTCTCCTTAAAAATGGTGTCCCAAGAGCCATTCGTGCTTCCGATATCCGCCGCTCCTTGGCGCAGCCGGCCCATGACGTACCTCCAGCACTCGAACGACTTGAATACGCGCAAAGCCGAACTGGGCTTGCTTCAGGACCCACTTAACTAACGGTTTTCTCCCGCTACAAGGGGTCACTTTGCAGCTCTGCAGGTAAAGTGGTTCTGCAGCGCGATGCATTAGCAACAACGTTGCTTATAGGTGCTTATAAGATGTTGGTTGCTCCTCGAATTTCCTGCGTCCCGCTGTGAGGTGCTCTTATGAAGGCATCGCAGTGGCAGGCAGGCAGTGTGTGGTCAAATGTCTCTGGGGTTGGTAGGGACAATATGTTATCACAGGAATTTGTCGGGAAGGCGACATTTCCCTGTCATACCCAGACCGCATCCTCGCGTAGGGGAATTCTGCCCAGCTCGACGTATCATCGTCTCAAGTATGCATGTAAGAGAAAGAGCCAGAGAAATTAATGGGCGGCCGTACGCGGTGCAGCAAAAATTACGCTTGTCGCAGTCGCCTGCGCTCTACGTGTGGGCCAATCTGCGAGGTTTCGCGTAAAATCGAGCACATCACGCACCTCTCCCCTTCCACTTCTAGGTGGCTTGCGTGATTAATACGTCCTCAGATAGCTGAGATGTTTTGGTCAGATTTACCGCTAACAAATTCAATGTCTTGGCAAACAGTCTTATTCCTCGACGTGCTATATTGTTTAGGTATTCGCTAGAACAACAGATAGGTAGCCGCGGACAAGCACGGCGTAAGACGGGCAGGAAGTGCTAAGCAGGACGTGTTGCGTGTATTTGTAGCATATGTGGTATTGCGGATGTCGTCG
>JNEY01000002.1:2493688-2586999 GCA_020875895.1 Aphelenchus avenae
AGGCTCCTCCCTGCAGGTCGAGGTCTGAAGCCGACGGACAGATGCTCGAACAACGACAAGTCTACGCAGTTCTACCAAGCGGTGGAGGCCGATGGTACCGACAACTCGGATGCTGCAGATCAGCATGAACTGCGGGTCGAGGAAGGCACGTCTTCGGAATCAAGTGGAGAATACAGCGACAGCCCACCGCTGACCCATTGCTCCGATCCTGAGATCGACGACTGGGAAGACGCTAACTTCCAGCCACAAGGTTCCACCATGCTCCAAACCGACACCATCTACTGTGCGTCCTCCACCACCGAGCCAACAACTCTGCTCGAGTGCATCAAGGCAACCGCCGAGAGTCCTACCACTGGCGACTCAAGGGAAGTCTTGATCTTCTTCGACTCTGGTAGCAACCGTAGCTTCGTCACAACGGAACTGGCACGCGATCTAAACCTGCCACGAGACCGGCCGTGCAGCTTTCGCGCCCACACCTTTGGCAGCAAGCTACCTTCCACCGTCGAAGGATTCTCAACATCCATCGTGCTTCGTTCTACGCACCGGCGCCTCCAGTCGTTAGCGATTACCGCAGGAGATTGCATCGTTCCTTCGGTCCGGACAGCCCTGGTCGAGCAGAAGGATCTCCCTAAGCTGCGCAGGAATGAGCCCTCACCTTCTCCAACCCAAGTGACGCCCGACATCCTGATCGGACAGGATCTCGTCGCCAGCTTCAAGCGTCGATACGGGCCGACACTCCCGCACGGATTCTACGTCGTCCATTCCATTCTTGGACCGATGCTCGGAGGATCCGGGAAAGTGCCAACAACCGTTCCAGTAGCAGCAGCAAGTACAGACGCCGCAGCTTCGCCCAGCGTCGTCCATCGGTCTCTCACTCTGACCGACAGGACCCCCCCCCCTTTTCCAACGCTGCCACCGAACCCCCATCAGACGCCTTTAACGTCACATCCTGTCGAAAAAGGCACAGACTTCGCGTCAAAGCCCACAACGGGCACTGACGCATCATCGGATGCTGCCTGCCAAGACTTCTCTCCTTCGATCGAGAAGCACGGATTCCCCAGAAGCAAGACGCCTACGTCCTACTGTACCGAACGACACATTCTGTCGAGCAGTGCAGAAAGACCGTCAACATGGCGAAAGCAACCATATGCACTAGACACCACTGCGCCGCTTCCGCCTCCTACCACCCACATCACGTTTCAACAGAGACCACATACGGATCCTGGCGTCCTAACGTCATACTGCAACGTGCCCGACCGCCGTCCACGCATCTGCCTCCAGCAGAATTCAGCTCTCACCAAACCGAGAAAGACCCGACTCAGACGCTGTTCGACCTCCATCGGTAGCCGATCGGTGCTGGGTATCAAGAACCACGAAGAGCTGAGGAAACGCGAAACCACACGCAATCCGCCGGACCCTGTGCGATCGACAATCGCTGCATCGACATGTGCCGCGCCGGACACACTGGATCCCAATGCCCACTATGCGGACTCGATGCTCTCAGAAAGTCCTCTTCCTGACATCGTCTTCGTGGCAGCAGAAGTACCATCAAACCACCGCGGACTGGAACCGACCTCCAGATCCAACACCTTATTAAGACCACATTCTGGTCAAAGGTTCCGCTCCACCTCAGAAAGGTCACATTCTGACCAGAGGTTCCCGTCTCCCTTGAAAGGCACACGTCCTGTTCCGAGGTCCCAACACCGACCCAATGTAGACGCAAGCCTACACTTCGAGGAAACGAGACCCACGGTAAAACTTTGAAGGACGTATCGCTCGACAACGGTGTACGTTCCCAGCGAAGCGACACCACGCGGAACCAGCAGACAAACGAAGCGGCTACAACACCACGCCGCGAACAGATTCATCCAAAGGCCAACACATCACAGGCTCCTCGACAAGGCAATGCGTCGAAGACCGCTCAGGGACAAACGTCACGTACGCCGACAGGTAGCAACCAGCACGCAACGGTAGCGACCCGCCGAGTTACAACGCACGCGCAGGGCCACCGAAAACCGTGCATTGCACTCCAAGAAGCATGCGCGACGACCACCGACCGAGCAGCTACTCCTACCACCAGGCATGCTCTGTACCAGCACAGTAACGACCTGCCCAACCGTGCCATCACTGCATGCGAGGGTCGTAACGAATCAAGAGGACCTCGTTTCATCAACGACCTTTCGGCACGACCACACCTCAGTCCTGACGCGGCCCGCAGGGCTGATCATGCTGATCAGGGAATTCTGACGCCCTTCAGCTCATCGCCACAACCAACGACACATTCTGTCGCGCCGACCGCATCCAGCATGCCACATGCTGCACTCGAAGCAACATGTCGGATGTGCGCTTTCTGCGGCGGCCACCATATTTCGACAGAATGCGAGCTCTATCACAAGATCAGTCATCGCATGCAACGCCTCCAAGCGTCGAAGCGTTGCTTCCTCTGCCTCGAACAAGGCCATCAGTCCAGCAAGTGCCCAAAAAGAACCACTTCTGCCTGTCGATACTGCGATAGGCATCACCATCTTGCACTCTGCCGCAGCTTCCTTGAAGATGCCGCTGCCACCGCGCCAGCGACGCTACCCTCTGCAGCCATCGTAGCTCTCGGTACGACACAGGCTGATTATGCTGATAGCGGAATCCTGACACCCCTCAGCTCGTCGGCTTATACAACGACACATTCTGTCGCACCAGCCGCATTCAGTCCGCCACATGTTGCATACACAACGGGTCAGATCTGCGCCTTCTGCGACGGACACCGTCCTTCGAGCGAGTGCACCACCTTCTACACCATAACACAACGGTTGAGACGCGCCGAAAAGCGAAAGCTTTGTATTCTCTGCCTCCAAGAAGGCCACAAGGCTGCCACGTGTCCGGATAGGACAACTTCCACTTGCCAGCACTGCCACAGAGGACACCATCCCGCTCTCTGCCGGAGTTTGCTCCAAGGTGCTGATGCCAATGCGCCAGCGACACTACAAACTGCAGTCATTCCGAGCACCATCGCAGCTCCCGGTACGACACAAGCCGATCATGCTGATCAGGGAATCGTGACACCCCTCAGCCCGTCAGCTTATAAAACGACACATTCTGTCGCACCAGCCGCGTCTAGCCCGCCACATGTTGTGACCAAAGCAACGCGTCGGATGTGCGCTTTCTGCAACAGTCAACATCATCCGACGGAGTGCAGTCTCTTCCCAGGAGTCAAGCTACGCTTGCGACGCCTCGGAAAGCTGAAGCGCTGTTTCGTCTGCCTAAACGACGGTCATTCGTCCAAAGACTGTCCAGAAAGGACTACGGATCCCTGTCGCCACTGCCGCCAAGGCCACCATCATCCCGCTCTTTGCCGGATGCTCCAACAATCTGAAGCGGATGCCTATGCAACACACCCTGCTGCTAGACAAGCTGGACCCATCAGGCGAACAACCGCAATCGGTACCTTTCCGGCCGTCATGAACAACTTTCGTCGCGTCGACCACCTGCCAGCGACGAAGGCAACCACCGCAACCGGTACATTTCCGGCCGTCATGAAGCACTTTCGTCGCGACGACCAACAGCCAACGACGAAGCCGGACTCTCGGATTACATCTCTCTCGGCCAAACCCCGCAGCGCCGCCGTGAAAACGCCCGCGCAGGCACCGAGCACGCAACCATCGAGACCAAGACCGAAGCGTACCGTAGCGAGCTTGCCAGGAAAAGAACATCAGGTCCAGGCACCCACAGCAGCTAAACAAATCGGAACAGATCCTACGAAGCCCACTCGGACCTCAAACAGGCACCATAACCGCCAGAAGAAGAGCTCCTCCAAAATGACACATTCTGTCAAAACGGAGACTCATACCACCCTCGTCGAACAGACTGAGCCTTCCTCGTCTAACGAGAAGATCGACCATCCACGGACCACCGAAGTCGTTGCTCGAGTTGGGCAGCCGATGGAAGCTACGCCTACCGAACATTTCTCGACGCTCATCGTCGTCCCGGCTGAAGCTTCCCACCAGTCAGTAACACCACATTCTGGTGAGGCTGGCTCCCGCACGGACGGTCCCACACCTCCGCGGACCATTAGCGGCTCCTTCGGTCCGGAACTCCCGAGCAACGTCATCCAGCAAACCGTCATGGCAGAAGACCGCCGAGCGCTCCCGCGCCAGAATCGCGAGTCGAAGAAGTGACGCCAGCAAGACGCCGCTCTTCGACGTCGCCACGCCGAACCCCTTTGTACATACCCTTCTGTTCCGGCATTCCACTCCCCCTTTGGAGCCCGTTAGGCCCTAATACTATGGCCCGTTGAATTTCGTTCACTGTATTCAACATTCACCTTGTTCTCTGTCCCCTCTTTTGCTCCCGCGTTCTTGGCCCACCTCTACTTCGACGCCACCGTCGCCAACAATTCGTCGTCGTCGTCGCCGGCCCAAGTGTCGTGAACGCTGCGGTTCACGAGGTGGTCAATTCAAATTCCCTCAGCACTTCTTCTTGCTGACGCGGTCGCCCGCTTATTCACCCCGTGATCTTGAGCGGCCACCGCGACCTACCACCGCCTCCGCCTCTTCGCGACCATTTTCGAATGGAGACGCCCGCCACCACGGGCGGACCGACCAACACCCGACGGCCGCATTTAAGCAGCGCGCTGCATACCACCGCAGCCAGTCCATCGGGGAGTGAACCGGTGGCGCTAACGCATCATCCTTGCGAGCCACCGGGGAACAACCTGAGCTGCCAAAACGACACATTCTGTCGAGGCGGCCAGGACGCAGGAACCTTCGCCCCCTTACCCCCTTTTAACCATTGTTCCACTATTTACTTGTACTTTGTTTAGATGTATTTAACCCAACTAATGCTTCGCATTTAGTTGGGTCTTTCTCTTTCGACCGAAATAAAGCGTTCAACTGGAAGCGACTACCCAGCAAGGGCCCACTTAAGAGGACTAGAAGCAGGAGAACAAGCAGACCTAAGACCTAGTGCTCAGGTCCGGAAGCCGAACCGTGCAAAACGGCCTGCCTTGAACAACGAGCACCTTGTTGTTCTCGACAGAAACCTCCGTTGGACCCTTAAAAGGGGTTCGAAACCCGCAAAATGGTGATTTTTCGAGGTTTTGCTAGAACATCGAGTCACACCTCAAATGATAGCTCTTCGTTTGCTGATTACGAATTTATTCTGACTCTTTAAAGGTGCAGCATTTGGGGCATTTCGTATTCGGCCGCCATAATCTTGCCAAAGAATGATAAATGTGTGCTATGTATGATTGCTCGCGTCAAGGGAACTCTTCCTAGACGCGCGACGCGCGAAGCGCGCCAAGCGGCTAGTTGTAAATTATTTTAATTATAAGATGAACTTAATTTTTTTGTGCTTGTTTTCAGGGAGTGTTTGCGATGTCACGTATATTGTTGCGAATTGCGAAATAGTCTTTTGGTACCGGACCAAGTTTCTTTTTTCATAATGCACTATTAAACCTAAAACTCTATAGGAACTCATGCATCATTTGTTGACCAAAAAAATGCCCGCCAAATTCGCTCTAAGTGCAAAAGCAAGGTTCGCTGCGCACGCTCGTTACGTAGCTACGGCGCAACACAAAAAGCCGCAGGTTTTAATGTGAACGTCGCGCAGTACTGCAGTTTGCACTGACTGCCTTTTTTGTTTTGAGCGAAGCGCGTATGCTCACGCACATCGGCGGCTTACACTCACTTATTTTTAATTGCCATAGGGTCTGTGGCGCTGAAAGCTTTGTGTTCTCATTTCGAGTTCTGAATAATCTCGCCTCAGGTTTTGAGTCTCCTTGCTGTGAAATTTGAGGCCTCTTGGTTCAAGTTTTATGTTTGTCGTTGTTGAAATGTTTTTTTAGCGCTTGAAGCTATAATTGTTTTCCTTCAAGCCCTGGGCCGTCTCGCGTCACCTATGAGTCTTCGCTCTTTGAGAATGTGTGAATCTTTTAACTTGCAGTTCTGCCTTTTACTCGAAGCGTTAAGTCACAATGCTTTAAGCTCAAAGTCCTCTCGTTGTCGGGTTCGCATTTCTCGCTTCGAGCCTTTTTGCTTCAAACTCTGAGTTCCTTTCGCTCCAATCTTCGTTCCCTACGGTATAAAGATTTCGGTTGTCTCGGTTTTGAGGCGACTCTTTATGCTCGAAGCTGATTCTTCTCGCTTAAAGTAGTGCTCTACAAACAAAATCTTGGCCAAGAAACATAACTTTTGGGGTCATGTTTATGTACACTGCAAACGTAGCGTACAATACGCAAAAGCGAAGGTGCACGCCTCAGCTTCGATATATCAAACTGAAAAACAATTGCAGAAGCGATGACTACCTTTGCTTGGTTTCTTAGTCGGTATAGCTCATGGTTCAATGTCTCATGTTGAACCATGAGCATCTGAGTCATCGAAACCCTATGTTCTCCTCTTGCTTTTTAAGTTCTGTTTGCCTGTCTTGAATCTCCGAAGCCTATCTCTGCAAACTCTGAGTCGTTAGCCAGAAGAACCAGAATATTTTTTCAAATGTTGTCCCAATGCCACTTCAAGTTCGATTTGTTTTGCTCGTCGCTGGACGGTCGTATTGATAATTGAGCACTCTTGCTTCAAGCTTAGTTGCGTTATTTTTAGGTCGTCTCTGCACCAGCCTAGGGGTTTCTCGGTTCAGTTCAGAGTTGGGGTTTGATTTAGCTTTTTGACTTTATTTTAGGCTGATATATTTTGAGTTAAACCTCCGACTTGGTTTTCTTGCTTGCTGACTGACCAGTAAGCTTTCTTTGGGTCACATCTAGGGAAGGTGTCTTGACACGTCTTTCAGTCACGAGGAAAAAGTACTGTAATTTTCGGTAAAAACCACGCCGCAGGCGCTCTGAAGGAACGCACGCAAAGGGAAAGTTACTGTACTTACTCGCCACTGGCGCTCAGTAAAAGTACTGTAATTACAATGTTTTGTCACGAACCAAGTGATAAGGGTATTTTACTGTATTTTTTGCTGACGAACGCATCAAAGACGCTGGCAATTAGCGTCCAAGCAAAAGGGAATTTACTGTATTTGCCCGTGTACAGTGTTTTCTCTTCTAGTTTGCCCCGTCTTGCTCTGGGCTTTGGGTACTTCCATGGGCTTTGAGTACCCTCGCTTAAACCTATGAGCTCTTACACTTTAAGGCATGACACGTTACGCTCTAAGCTCCGAGCTCTCACGTTTTAAAGTATGGTCCGTTACTTTAAAGCTGTGTGTTTTCTTGCTTTATGGCTTGACTCTTTCCTTAGTTCAGTGTCGTCCTGTTTGGTGGTTTAATCGTTGTGGCCTGAACCGTGTTACATAAAGCTCTAAAACTCTTTAGCTCTAGGTTTGGCCGTTCAAACCGTTCAATGCTTTGAATTCTCTCGCTTTAGCGAATTACCCGTCTCGTTTTAAGTTTGAAGTCGACGCGTTTGCAGATTTTCTTTGAGGCCTGGCCGGTCTTGTTTAGTGATCTGAGCTCCTACGCGTTAAGGCACAACTTGCCACGCTTAAAGCTCTAAATTCTCTTGAACTAAGCCCTGACCCGTCTTGTTTTCAGTCCAGAGTAAGACGCGCTTCGAGGTTTAAACGTTAAGGCCCGACCGCCTAGTTCAAAGCTCTGCGATTTCTCGTTTTAAAGTTTTGAGTTCTATTGTTTTTAGGCTTGACCGTCTTGGTATCAGTTCGTAGTCGACGCACTTGCAGGTTTTAACTTTGAGTTCTGACTTAAACTTAGAGGTCTCTTGTTTTAATTATGACCCGTCGCGCTCAAAATTCTGAGTTCTCTTGGTGTAAGGCGTGACACATCTCGTTTTCTGTTCAGAGTCGACGTGTTTTAACGTTAATGTCTGGCCAGCCTTGATTAAATCTTTGAGATCTCTTGTTTTAATTCTCTTGATTTAAGTCTACGAAGAGAAAACAATATTTTTATCTTTGTGGCTTTACGTTTTCCCAAGCGCGTACATGGGAAGTGCACAAATGAATGTCTGCAATTACTGTACTTCTGCCTTTGTGGTCGCACGTATCGCCATTGCGTGCACGGGAAAATGCTTAAAGAACGCCTATAATTACTATACTTTTACGATTGCTGTAACATGTTTTCGCAGTGCGTGCAAGGGAAATGTTCAGAATACCTGGGATTACAGTACTTTTTTTCGTTTGTGGGCACACGTTCCGAGGCACGTGCACGGGAAGTGCTAAATTTCCTTTGTGGGCACACATTCCGAGGCGCGTGCACGGGAAGTGCTAAATAATGCCTGGTAGTACAGTGCTTTTTCCTACTTGGCGCACAGCGTTCATTCAAGACCAAAAATTCCTGTAACGAAAAATGCTAACTATTATGTCACTATGTATGATTGCGCTAAGTGTCGTACATTGTGCAAAAGCGCATTTACACACCCGCATAGGTTCAGTAGCCAGATCGCCTACCACCTTTACCACCAACCAACTACCGAGCGCGCGTCACGCTCGGACACAACGTTCTGTCACAAGGAAACATACTGTAATTTTCGTACCTTCCCCTTTGCTTTGTCTTTCCCCTGCTGTGTTTTTCCCCTTGTGGATACTCATTTCACTCCCGCGTAGTTAAATGTACACATGTAAATACAGTAATTGTGCCTTCGTGGTCGCATATTTCCCAAGGACGTGCATGGGAATTGCCTAAAAAAAGCCTATAATTACAGTACTTTTATGTTTATGCTATCAGGTTTCCCGACTGGGTGCAAGGGAAATGTTCAGGACTTCTGGTATTACAGTACAACTTCGCCTTACACGCACACATTTCCCTGAGGGCATGCACGGGAAGTACTTAATAAACCACTGTAATTACAGTGCTTTCCCTTCCTTGACGCACAACTTCAAGCCAAATCCAAAATCTGCTGTAACAAAAATGCTAATTATTGGGGTCACTCCGTAACATTGCGCTACGTGTCACATGTTGCGCAAGGGCACAATTGCACACCCCAATAGATTCGGTAAACAGAACACCTACCGTTACCACCAACCAACTACCGAGCGCGCGTCGCGCTCGGGCGCAACGTTCATTCACAAGGAAATAGTACTGTAATTTTAGTAACTAATTGAAAATCGAGCAGGCGCTCGAAACCAACGCACGTGCCAGGGAAAAATTACTGTACATACCCGAATACAGTAACGAGCGCGTCACAGACGCTCGGTAAGGTACTGTAATTACAATGCTTTTTGCACGGCCAAGTAGTAAAGGAATTTTACTGTAATTTTCGCTAACCCACGCATCATAGACGCTTTGAATGAGCGTCCAAGCAAAAGGGAAGTTACTGTATTTGCCCTTGTACAATGCTTTCTCCTATAGTTTGCCCCATCTTGCTTTGGGTAATTCTATGATCTTTGAGTGCCCTCGATTAAACCTCTGAGCTCTTAAACTTTAAGGCATGCCACGCTAAGCTTGTTCCGCATGCTCAACTCTCTGAATTCTCACGCTTTAGGGCATGACCCGTCTCGTACTAAGTTTGAAATCGACGCGTATGCAGGTTTGAGACCTGACCCGTCTTGCTTAATCCTCTGAGCTTCTACGCGTTAAGGTACGACGCGTCACGCTTAAAGCTCTGAGTTCTCCGATTTAAGGCACGACCGGTCTTGTTTTCTGTTTAGAGTCCGCGCGTTTCGAGGTTTAAACTTTAAGGTCTCTAAAGCTCTTTCTGTTTAGAGTTGGCGCGTTTCAAGGTTTAAACGTTAAGGTCTGACCCGCTTCGTTTAAAGGTCTGAGCCGTCTCACTTTTAAAGCATAACACGTCACGCTAAAACCTCAGAGCTTTCTTGCTTTAGGGCATGACCCGTCTCGGTAGTGGTTCGTAATCGACGTTTAAACGTAGACGTTCAACATGCCATGCGTAAAGCCTTAAAACACCCTAACAGTTAAGTTTGACCAATCAGGTTTAAAGTTCTGAGTTCTCTCGCTAAGGCCTGAGCATCTCATTTTCGGTTCATAGCCGACGTGTGCAGGTTTTAACAACGTCTGATCATTTCGTTAAAACTTTGAGGTCTCTTGTTTTAAGTTATGACCCCTCACACTAAAATCTCTGAATTCTCTTGCTTTAAGGCTACACCCGTTCTGTTTTTTTTATATACGTAGAGGTCTGACATTTCTTGCTTACATCACGAACTATGCATCCACGGCAAACCCCAATAGTTAAGAACACCGCTCGAACTGATCTTTAATGGGTGTAGCAACCTAACTATTGAGGTCATGCGCTGCGGTCACTTGTCATGGATTGATCCCTTGTTCTAAGCTAATTTCTTTTTTTTGTGAATGCACTTGGTCTTAGTGCTTTCACGTTTTCCTAAGTGCGTGCATGGGATGTGCGCAAATGAATGCCCGCAATTACAGTACTTTTGACTTAGTGTCGCACGTTTCCCGATCCAGTGCACAGGAAGTACTAAATAAACACATGTAATTACAGTGCTTTTCCCTACTTCCCGTTTACGTG
The DNA here is from genome assembly GCA_020875895.1 of Aphelenchus avenae. NCBI lineage: Eukaryota > Metazoa > Nematoda > Chromadorea > Rhabditida > Aphelenchidae > Aphelenchus > Aphelenchus avenae. The sequence goes on from JNEY01000002.1 coordinate 2,504,113, forward strand.
CAAGGAAATTACAGTGCTCTTTAGTCTGTGGAAGCACATTTCCCAAGTGCATCCACTGGAAGCACTAAATAAAGGCCTGTAGTTACAGTGATCTTCCCTGCTAGGCGCACAACGTCTAATCAAATTCATAAAATGCTGTAACCAAAAAATGCCAACAAGTGTGGTCACTCCGTAACATTGCGCTACCTGTCACTCGTTGCGCAAGGGCCCAATTGCACGCACAAATAGATTCGGTAAGCAGAACGCCTACCGTTACAACCAATCAAGTACCGAGCGCGCACCACACTCTGACGCAGCGTTCATTAAAAGTACTGTAATTTTCATTAACAAACTCTCCTCAGACGCTCGGAAGGAGCGCTCACGCAAAATGACACATACTGTACTTACCAAATTCCAGTAAGTAGCGCGTCACCGGCGCTCAAAAGGAGCGCTCCCACGAAAGGAGCACATACTGTACTTACCCAAGTACTGTAACAAACGCGCCGCCAGCGTTAGAAGGCGCGCTCACGCAAAGGAGCACATACTGTACTTACCAACGTATACTAAGGAGCGCATCACCAGCGCTCCTANGTTGACAATTTAGGGCACCGCCAGTGGGAGCGTGGAAGATTCACTCTATCACGCGCAATACAGCAACCGCGTCTTTGCCAATGAAGCATTCGAGGCTCTCGAATCGTCCGCAGTCAGTGACGTGCCAGAAAAACTCATTGATGTTGATCTATAAGAAACCCCGCTAAATGTTTGTCGTGTCCGTGTAGTTTCCGCCTACGTGCTACATCAGAACTGCAACAGCATAAGCGAATCCATCCGAACGCAATCCACCAATCGAATTAGAAAGTACCAGCGCACTTTATGTGCCTCCAGAGGGCGACGTTTACTTCTGCCAGGCACAATTGCCGCCAGAAAAGATCATGCATTGAGCGTCTGCCCTGGCACATTGTTTTGCACCTCATTAGAGCGGCCGGTATCCCCACGAAGTTGGAAATACCTCGAACGTGCGTGCGTTGGTTGCAATTTGGAGGGCTTGTTACGGCATAATCCTATAACGCAACGTGGCGTCAACCATTTCGCTGGTCTCGCATAAGCTGGAAAAATTAGTTTAGTCGCGTTGCTCTCCTTAAAAATGGTGTCCCAAGAGCCATTCGTGCTTCCGATATCCGCCGCTCCTTGGCGCAGCCGGCCCATGACGTACCTCCTGCACTCGAACGACTTGAATACGCGAAAAGCCGAACTGGGCTTGCTTCAGGACCCACTTAACTAACAGTTTCCTCCCGCTACAAGGGGTCACTTTGCAGCGCTGCAGGTAAAGTGGTTCTACAACGCGATGCATTAGCAACAACGTTGCTTATAGGTGCTTAAAAGATGTTGATTGTTCCTCGAATTTCCTGCGTCCTGCTGCGAGCTGCTCTTATGAAGGCATCGCAGTGGCAGGCAGGCAGTGTGTGGTCAAATGTCTCTGGGGTTGGTAGGGACAATATGTTATCACAGGAATTTGTCGGGAAGGCGACATTTCCCTGTCATACCCAGACCGCATCCTCGCGTAGGGGAATTCTGCCCAGCTCGACGTATCATCGTCTCAAGTATGCATGTAAGAGAAAGAGCCAGAGAAATTAATGGGCGGCCGTACGCGGTGCAGCAAAAATTACGCTTGTCGCAGTCGCCTGCGCTCTACGTGTGGGCCAATCTGCGAGGTTTCGCGTAAGATCGGGCACATCACGCACCTCTCCCCTTCCACTTCTAGGTGGCTTGCGTGATTAATACGTCCTCAGATAGCTGAGATGTTTTGGTCAGATTTACCGCTAACAATTCCATTTCTTGGCAAACAGTCTTATTCCTCGACGTGCTTTATTGTTTAGGTATTCGCTAGAACAACAGCTAGGTAGCCGCGGACAAGCACGGCGTAAGGCGGGCAGGAAGTGCTAAGCAGGACGTGTTGCGCGTATTCGTAGCATATGTGGTAGTGCGGATGTCGTCGACCTGCTAAGCCCCGCGTCCCGGGCCCCGTATGCGCTTGGCATGCGTCCACTTATAGAGATGAAGCGAAATGACTCCTCAGTTATTGCCGATTATCCGCAGCCGTTCTGTCCACCGGAGTGCGCTTTCCGTTCGCCGTCGCCGTCGTCTAAAATTGGCCTCGAGCATGTGTTAAGTTGGCGGCGGCTGTCGCCTCGGATTTCTGCCTCCACACACGGTTTACAGCCCCGCCATCCCTACATGCCTCGTCGCGCAATAACGCGATTGTCCGGAAACCGAAACCAGGAGTTCCACAACGTTGGCTCTGTCGAAGCGCGTTGAACCATCTTTAGATTCTTGCATGACGTTGGCTGATACGCCGACGCTGCTCACGGTCGGCTTTGGGTCCCAGTTTGTCACTTGATGATGGCCAGTAACATATTGCTCCCGAGAGAAGGCCCAGAATAAGGCAGTCGGCAGTTATTCTGGGTCATGATGTTTTCTCAAGACACCGAAGGCATGCATTGTGTCCGCGATATCAGAACTTTAACGTTGATGCTCCTTTCTTCCATTCACCTTTATTTGCTTTAGCAGGCGTGCGGTTTTGCTCAGTATTTTTGGGAAAGTAAATTGTGACTTTTCAGGTTGATGATCGATATTTCGATTCTACGCAGTAACTTATGATCACTACCATCTGCTGTTCAAGCAGCTTGATCGAAATCCAGCATAATCAAGAATGCCAACGGCTCCTGCGATCGGCGAGGGAGAGAGTCGTGAATTCGGGACGCTGGGTAGCGATCTGGGCAAGGAGATGAGCATCTTCGTCGACTCACTCTCACCTAGCGGATCCACCGACGACGCTTACCTTATCGCGCTACTGATTTGCGCTATTATTACCTTGCTCATAACTGCAATCCTGTTGTTCTGCTGCGTCGCTCACTGCTTGCAGCACAGGAAGTATACCGCTATGACACCAACCACGAGAGACAGTCGTACAAACGTATTTCAAGCGCACAAAACCAAACTGTCAGGTAGGCGACGCTTACAGTGAACACGTTTCCATGCAATATTACAGTCGAAAAACGGTAACATATACCGTTTAGACTCTAACTGCGACCCGAAGCTGCCTCAGATTCGCATAAGCATATCGAGTGCCAGCGTCGATCGTCCCCTCTCTCGTAAGTTCTTCGTAAAACCGCAAAAAGCAAGCCAGCTTTTCCACTTGGCTTGGTTCCATACCGTAGCCGACCGAATTCTAAGTGGCCCTAATTCATTCCACATCCAGTAGCACATATATTTTGGGCGCAGCGCGTTGCACCCATTTCCGGCAGCAAATCTCGCCCGCATTGTCTCTTTAAAATGCGTAAGCTCTGAAGGGCGGCCGTAATGGGATGGGTGGCAGAAACCTTAGGGAAAGCGAGTCACTCCGTCGCCTCATGCCTGCTTCGCCGCTGGAATTTTGACGTCTTTTGTTATTATATTCGGCGCCGCTCTCTGAGATGTCGAAAAACCGCTTTCGGAAATGGTCCGTCCGACGACAGCAGCCCCTAACCCGGTATGTCCTAGCGCCTATCACTGCGCTTCTGTGACCTTAGCGTTAGGACGAAGCAAGTTCTTTGTGTTCTCGGTAAAGTGCCAAATTTGGTAGACCTCCCTTGAAGGTCCACTTATCTTATTAGCGCCTGGTGGGGAACACATGCTGTGCAGTCATAAAGCACACGCCGTTGCCGTGAATTACGTGCTTAGCGTCGTCCCGCGGAATGTGCGGCATCATCATTGCCCAAACGATTGCTCAAAATTCCAAGAAATCGCGTTTGTCACTACCTTTGTCGGCTGTTACCCAGAGGTAACAGTGTTCCTAGCTTCAAATTACAGTTTTTTTGGCTCGTCGCCCTATCCAGTGTAGCGCGCGACCAGCCTCTGCAGCAACGTATATTTATCTTGCGGCCATTACACGCCCAAGTCTGAGCATCTTATGACAGATGGTCGTCATTTAGACGACCATGAAAAGTTTTTCCGACGCCTGTCTGATTTTACACCATATGGCATGTTGACCTGGGTCGTTAAGCAGGCACTAGAGAAGACTTGAGGAAAATATGACTGCTGAAATTTACTCTTACCTAGCAGGGAGCAGACATGGGGAGTTCGAAGCCTGCTCACAAAATAACGCGCCTACTATGGTTGCCTGTAGGGACCCCTGCTTTGGCCACAAAACTTGCTAGTTGATGCCAAAAATATCTTCGTCCCTTGACCTGCCCATAATCACGTAAAAGCTTAAACATGGTAAAAATCTACGGCAACATCACTTCATTCGCAGCGTGTTTCATATTCTTCCCCATTGTACTAACCCGCTACTAGCTGGCGGGCACGTCATAAGTTCCCGTAATTTTCGCTGGTTGTTCCCTTCTTCAAAGTTGCATAATGCGGTCGAAATTGAATAAGTGCGATTAAGCCGGAACGATTCCGGAAATTTAATAAGACCGCCACTTGTAAGAGAGACGCATTGTGCCGAGGCAGACAGCCCGCAACACCGTGATTCCGCGTGAATTTAGGGATGAGCGGTGCGTCGATACTGCCGCCGTGGATGGAAAACACCCGCTGCTCCTATGGCAATACACCGCAAACGCCGAGCACGCCAGCGTCGGTCTCCAGGTGAGCTGGACCGGTCATTAGGGCCCCCTATGGCAATAAACACTCTCGTGATATCGAGAGATCTCAATAGTACGCCTATGCAAAAAACGATCAAGCCCAGGTTTAGTCAAGCCGGAATTGTACCGTGGCTATGCTAGAGAAGAGCCCCTGGAATAACTGGACCTTCCCAACAATACCAAGGCGAAGCTTATCTACGGCCGATTGTAGCTCCTAGTCATTGGAATATATGCTTGAAGCCAGTAACGGCCAATGAGATCGAACCTTCATGTGCTGTTTGGCTGGGCAGCGCTCATCCACTGCGCCAACTACCAATGAGTAAATGAGGGACGATGATGGGTTTAACACGATATCATTTGATATGTCCAGCGTTTTGTGCCTTGCTATTGTAAAATGCGGGTTTTAGGCTCGCTGTCATCCTTTTCAGACGTGCCAACCTTGTCCCCACAGATGCTTCGCGCGCGGCATGCGTTAGCGCCGGTTTCTGTTTCATCGTAATGATGCGTCGCATCGTTTGGAAATTCGATATGCTCGGATGTAGGGCTTAGAAACGTTTTGGACCTTTTGAAGGGTTACGCGGAGTGCCTGCATCACCGGGGCCCGGCGGAGTATAAAGCGCATGCGTGTGGTTATGAAAGCTTGGGTCGACCGATGCCTAAGCAAACCCATTAAGCACTTGATGTATTTTTATTCCGTAAGCGGTCGTGTGCACCTGAGCGTTCCAAATGTGATCGGGAGTGAGGCAGCTATGCCCGATATGTCCAATGCAGATGCTAGCTTTTCAAGCAGAACCCGATAGGACAAACCAAGAAAACGTACTTGAATGTTCAAAATTTGCATGTTGTGGTTGTTTTGCAAATGGATGTAGCTCCATTTAAGCTTCAGATGCAGGCTTACCAACGTTACATAGGGTGAAAAGTGACTAATGATCTCTTATCGACATGCGCTGCGCTTGGGTCGAAGTTACACGGCCTAATTAATACCCGACACCCAGGGGACATGAGCCGGTTGGCTGCAAATGGAGCTCGCAGCCTGCATGCACACTCATTCCGCCGAATATCTTTAGCCCGCTCCAAGACAACGTGCTCACCTTCTGGCAGAGACTGTCCGGCAAGTCCTCCGAGGGGTCGCTGGAAAACGGCGGTGGCCCAAACTCCTTTGGAATTAACATGGACGACGGTGGACGCGTGGATGATTATGTAGGTTGCCCTTACCGAATACTGAATAAAATCGACTCTTTAGGAGATAGACAGCCGATCGGTGCTGCACTACGAACTCGGGTTTTACGGAAAAACCGTGACGAGCTGCTTTCGGGGCACTCTTACGTTTCAGCTTCGGTACGATTTCATCCACAGGGTTCTCATGCTTCATGTGATTCGCGCCAACCACTTGCCACAAGGGGTATGCCAGGCGCCATGAGCCCAATCGCTATGTCTTGTAGGACGGGCCACCCGATCCCTACATTAAAATGTACTGCTTGCCGGAGCGACGCAATCACTGTAAAACACGGATCCTGAAGAAGTCGTGCGATCCGGACTTTAACGAGATGTTCTCCTTCGACGTTGCCTACAACCAGCTTCCAAATCGGATGCTCCAGGTTGGCTTTGTTCGATTGGGCATGAGTCTACTTCATATGTCTTTAGTTTACGGTTTACGACTTTGACCGGTTTACGCGGCATGGCTTAGTCGGCAACGTCATCATGCGGGACTTATTCGACAAGTCGGATCTGTTCCACTGGACTGAGTACACCATGCAAGTCGTTGGGAACCAGGTAAAGCATCGTACTCTATTGGACTTGCTCTTTTTTTTGTTAGGTATATCTTATCAGATCTACTTGTTTAGGACAAAAATGATTACGGAGATTTGTTGTTGTATCTTTCGTACTCGGCTGACCAGCGGAAGCTGCACATCATTGTGGCAAAGGCGTACAACCTCAGGCCCATGGACATCACTGGTGCATCCGGTATGCTGTAGCGTTTAGACGCTAAAGCTCTCGATACTGGTTTAGACCCCTACGTGAAGATCGAGCAGGTTTACCAAAGGCGAAGGGTAAAGTGCAAGAAGACGTCGACAAAGCGTGCCAATCTCAATCCGGTGTACCACGAGACGTTGGAGTTCGACTTGGCACCCGAGCAGGTGGACGAAACCAACATGCTCGTTCAAGTTATGGACTGGGACAGGTATGCTCTAGCCCGAAGTAAAGTTGTTTATTCGGTGAGCCGGGAGTAGTCGTTTACAGCAAGAACGTTGGCGGTTAGAGAGGATTCTGTCCTTCCTTTTTTCTAACGAATGCGTCTTTTGTTTGGTCGAATTGGCTTCGTAATTGGGCCTAGCCAGTTCGGGGCCAATTAGTGCTGTACGGCGTCACTGAAAAGCCTGAATCAGAGTGAGCAGTCCGTCTGCGACATCATTTCCTGGCTTTCGCCTTTTTGTGCTCCCCCTAATTGCCAACATTAGCGGAGTTCCCCGAACTTCCGCTAGAACCCTCGAAGACAGCTGCCAAACAAGGGCATTTTCGTAACGACAGCAAGAAGCGAATGCGTTAAGATTCTTGGCTGCTACAAAAACACCGCTTGCAGGATCGGCCGTGACGACCTTCTCGGTTGCTGTATCCTGGGAAAGGAAAGCCCAACGAAGGAAGGAAGACAACAGTGGGAGCAAGCATTCTCAACGTTAAAGATTGCCTCCAAGACGTCGACCGGGGACGCTGCGCATGTTCCGAGCGCAAGTCCTGTGGAGAACAACAATGACGAGGAGCGAGTGCCTACTCTCACCGACCCTTCTGTACGCTAAGGCGTCCGTTGTTATCTGAACGTCCTCCCTGTTTAGGTGCCACATGCGGTCGGAACGTGGCATAGTATTCTCGGTGACGTCCCGGAAGGATTCCGCAATATACCGAAAGCAAAGAAGTGACTAATGCGGCCTTCGCTATTCTGCTCAAAGCGATAACGCTTCGTTCGGCACTCTAATCACGGCCAAAGACTTGGAGAATTTATCAAGTCCTGTGTAATCTAACGGGTACTGACCGGTGCACTGCTCTCTATTCTAGCGAGCTAATTTAAGCTCGGTCTAATGTGGCCACTAGGGTTCTTCATTGTTCACTTCGGAGCTCGCCAATAAAGGTTCTTCCCGCTATCGTCTACCATAAATAAAGGGAAGCATGCGTAAGCACTGAGCTTGTGCAAGAGTCCAGTGCTAGCACGGTTACCTCAGTGCTGCTGAACCTGGACCGGCTAGGGATTTACAGCCGAGAAAGCGGACGCCGGTTCATGCTCGGAAGGTGGGGTGTCAGTAATGGTTGCGTATAATTATCCGCCGTGACCTCATTTATGAACTCACTCGTACTCAGCCAAAAGGCGTTCAGTCGTCCTTTGTGGCGATACTGAATACAAAAATTATTGGTATGAGGTGTTTTATGCTACTTTATCTGACAGCGGTTTTGTGGTCTACAGGTATGTACCATGGGACCACGCCTCTTAGGTTTGTCAGATTTAGCTCACGCCCAGATACGGACTTCCGCAGATCTTAACTGTGATTTCTCCAACAAATGCCGCTGGCGTAACTCCTCCGGCCAGCCGGAATCGGTCGGTTGGGTAAGCCAAGTTTTGGAACAGTTCTGAAAAAAGGATAATGCGCACAACGTCATCCTTGACAAGCCATGCGTTCCCTTCCAGGTTCTAACGAACGATGCGATTCCCGATGACCGCTTTCCCATGTCCGACGGACGACAAGGTTTTTGGACGCACGCTACATGCAAACGACTCCATAGCGTTTAGAGAATACATTTGCCTACACTTACGCGCCTGGAGGTCGATACATGGTATCACTGATTAGTGACGTAATCGACTGCCAACTGGGTGGAGCGAAAATTAGCTTTTGGTACTACTTCACAGGGCAACATTCGAAACTCGAGGTCTGCACGCGTATTCCTCCAGGAGCCACGGATCCCAGTAAAACGCACTGCTACGACCCCGTCTCCAACACCAGGCAGCTGAAGTGGACGTTTGGCAGTGTCGAGCTGCCGCCGATGACGCAGTCTATGGAGGTCGGTTTCTTCATTCGAGCTTCCGATGCTAACTGCAGTTGGTTTGAAGCTTCTCATACAAGCGGTATTTGAAGCGCCTCAAGACCTTGTAGCCATCGACGACGTTAAGTATGAAGCAATACTATGTGGTAAGGCTTGTTTAGCTCTGCGCCTAATGACCTTTTGTAGAAAACGTGCATCGTGGCCTAGCGGAAGGTGGCGGTGGAGGGATTGGATAGTGTCGGTCCGCCTATTCAGAAACTGCCGGAGCACCCTGTACCTCCTCCATCTAGACGACTGCCGGTACTTCCTGATTCATCGTCATCGAACGATGTCGAAGTGGCCGGTGGAACGACTGAGGACGACGCCGACTTGACGCCGCCACCACTTCCACCCGCACCACCTGCCCCGTTTGATCCACCGGTCGAATCGGGCAGTGCATCATCTCGTCAGCGTGTTCATGCTTCGTCGACTGCAAAGTCTACGTGTGGCGTTGAGTGCGCCTTCGACGATAACGTACGTTTCGAAGTACTGCACAGGGCAAACGTATCATTACAGACCTACTGCAACCTCGTAGCAGGTAACCTAGCAAACGTCGATGCCAACCACATCAAAGGATGGCGGCTAAGCGCGTCTGCAGTCGGTACAAACCCGCTAACTGGCGTTCCGAATGACGTAAAAGGAGGTATCTGCATGGCCATCTCATGTGTGAGTGTACGAGCTTCATTAAGATGGATACTTCGCGTACGCTGGAAACAGTGGACGAGTCGACGACGTTTTCGTCCTGCAGTCGCAACGAGCTTTCGAGACTCGCGACATGACGACCCTTCAGTTCAGCTACTATATGGCAGGTGTGCGCGGGAGACTACGAGTGTGCATAGATCTTCCGGATGGTGCATGCCCGTTCGAGCGTCATGGTTCTGATATGACGACCGACCCACGAAACTGGCGAATGGAGTCCGTCAGCATCCCAGCAGGGAAGCATCAGGTAGCAGCACTTCGACAAGACTCTACTGACATGCAGCATTAAAGATTTACTTCGTTGCGGACCAGCTTACCAAGAACTACGTGATCGGACTGGATGACATTAGCCTATGGGACAAGCAGAGCCGGCAGCCAGCCGAATGTCAGTCGACCGTCCACGAAGATTATTCTAGCTGAGTAGAAGAAATACTACGATGTACTATTTTTTGCTAGATACACGAAAAAGGAGTATAGCCTGATCATCGCATGTGGGTACAAAGATTTAATACTTTCGTTTTTCTTCAGTTAACGTCACGAACAATAATGCCTGCATTGCGCAAGTTATTTCGGCTTCGTTTCCGAACGCCTGTATTTGCTTTTCCGATATCAGGGGTGCGTAGGCCTCTTCACAAGACGCTGAACCTTCCGCTTTGTCGGAACATTCCACGGAATAAAGACAAAGTCGTACGGGAGCAGGCTCTATTTGCCTACGGGCTTTCGGCCCGCTAGAAGCCGCCTAGGCATTGTGCAATGTTAGTCACGACGGAGTGCGTAACCCCGTCACGTTCGTGGCGCGCTCAAAAGCGTTCGGGCAGCCAACTTTTGATCCCATCCGCATTGAGTCGCTGGAAGAAGTGGCCCTACTCAAAGGATGTTTACTCACTGCCGCTTGCGCGCCAATAGAAGGTGGAGGCACCGGTAGCTCTTGCAGTGTGATACGTGTTTTGGTTCTCACAGACCCAGATATTCATCCATTTTATTTTTCACCGATGAAGGCGGTTTCGACCTCTACAAAGTATCCAAGCTTTACTGTTGAACTAACGGAAATCGCGATTCTTGTAGTAAGAATGCAAGAAGGCAAAACCGAAGTTTTAGATCACGTAGCAAGCAGGGCCGTATTTAGGATTTCAGGATAGGGGGGGGGGGTGGAGGTCGGGGGACAGGGGGGTGGACCCTAAAATGGGCCAAAAGGGGNGTGCATCGTGGCCTAGCGGAAGGTGGCGGTGGAGGGATTGATAGTGTCGGTCCGCCTATTCAGAAACTGCCGGAGCACCCTGTACCTCCTCCATCTAGACGACTGCCGGTACTTCCCGATTCATCGTCATCGAACGATGTAGAAGTGGCCGGTGGAACGACTGAGGACGACGCCGACTTGACGCCGCCACCACTTCCACCCGCACCACCTGCCCCGTTTGATCCACCGGTCGAATCGGGCAGTGCATCATCTCGTCAGCGTGTTCATGCTTCGTCGACTGCAAAGTCTACGTGTGGCGTTGAGTGCGCCTTCGACGATAACGTACGTTTCGAAGTACTGCACAGGGCAAACGTATCATTACAGACCTACTGCAACCTCGTAGCAGGTAACCTAGCAAACGTCGATGCCAACCACATCAAAGGATGGCGGCTAAGCGCGTCTGCAGTCGGTACAAACCCGCTAACTGGCGTTCCGAATGACGTAAAAGGAGGTATCTGCATGGCCATCTCATGTGTGAGTGTACGAGCTTCGTTCAGATGGATACTTCGCATACGCTGGAAACAGTGGACGAGTCGAGGACGTTTTCGTCCTGCAGTCGCAACGAGCTTTCGAGACTCGCGACATGACGACCCTTCAGTTCAGCTACTACATGGCAGGTGTGCGCGGGAGACTACGAGTGTGCATAGACCTTCCGGATGGCGCATGCCCATTCGAGCGTCATGGATCTGATATGACGACCGATCCACGAAACTGGCGAATGGAGTCCGTCAGCATTCCAGCAGGAAAGCATCAGGTAGCAGCACCTCGACTAAGACTGTCCTGACATGCTCTCTTAAAGATTTACTTCGTTGCGGACCAGCTTCCCAAGAACTACGTCATCGGACTGGATGACATTAGCCTATGGGACAAGCACAGTCGACAACCAGCCGAGTGTCAGTCTGCCGTCCATGAAGATTATTCGAGCTGAGTAGAAAACACTACATGATGTACTTTTTTGCCAGAAACACAAAACTGAATATAGCCTGATCATCGCATGTGGGGACAAAGCTTCAATACTTTTGTTTTTCTCAATTAGCGTCACGAAAGAATAATGCCTGAATTGCGCAAGTTATTTCGGCTTCGTTTCCGAACGCCTGTATTTGCTTTTCCGATATCGTGGTGTGCGTAGGCCCTTCACAAGACGCTGAACCTTCCGCTTTGTCGGAACATTCCACGGAATAAAGACAAAGTCGTACGGGAGCAAGCTCTATTTGCCTACGGGCTTTCGGCCCGCTAGAAGCCGCCTAGGCATTGTGCAATGTTAGTCACGACGGAGTGCGTAACCCGGTCACGTTCGTGGCGCGCTCAAAAGCGTTCGGGCAGCCAACTTTTGATCCCATCCGCATTGAGTCGCTGGAAGAAGTGGCCCTACTCAAAGGATGTTTACTCACTACCGCTTGCGCGCCAATAGAAGGTGGAGGCACCGGTAGCTCTTGCAGCGTGATATGTGTTTTGGTTCTCACAGACCCAGATATTCATCCATTGTATTTTGCACCGCTGAAGGCGGTTTCGACCTCTACAAAGTGTCCAAGCTTTACTGTTGAACTAACGGCAATCACAATTCTTGTAGCAAGAAGTAATGCAAGAAGGCAAAACCGATGTTTTAGATCGCGTAGCAAGTGTTCCGGTTTCATAATACCTGTATACGCAATTACAGGACAATAAAGTGGTGTTATTAAGGTGGCATGCCATCTTCATTTCTATGGGCTTCCTTTTTGTAGATCCTTGAGCAATTCGAGTATGTATGTCTCTGCCAAGTTCGGTCTAGCAAGTTGTATAGGCACATTTAGGCAAACATGCTCTGGAAGTTGTCCGCCGCGTTCGTTTTTACAACATTGATCGTCGTCCACGGGCAGGATCAAGCTAACGAACACGCGCAGCAAGTACCACGCCCGTACCAGTTCAGGGTAGGCGTTGATGCTTGATATGCAATCAAACTACTTATTGATGTAATTAAAAGTTGCACGGTCCGTGTCATTGCAGCAGTACAACACTGGCTACAATGCGAACCCCTACAACCCACAAGCGGGCTACAATCAACAGTTCGGCATGCCCGGAGCAGGCCGCCAGGGCGACCCTCAGTACAACACCGGCAACTTCAACAATGGCTTGAATCAGCCGGTCAACCGCCAGTTTGACCCGCGCTTCAATTCTGCTCCATCAACGATGTCCGCTTTGGCTGGCCTTGCCGGGACTCTTATGCTTTGCGTCGCCTTGTATTAGGCAAAGGATTCAAGATGTTCATGCTCCACCGTTCGGCATGTGCCTGCGATTTCGTACCACTTTCTACCAACGACATTTCCTAACCTGAAATTTATGAAGGAAAGACTTTGAAAGCACCTTATCGTGGTTGCGGTTTATTGCAGTAAACAAAAAACAACATGTATACAACTGAAAATAGTCGGAGACCATGGCAGGAATGTTCTGAGTGCGTAATGCGTACGCTAGTTAACTAGTCATGAGAAAACCTGAGCAGTGACATCCAGCTCATAACCTGCCTAAAAGCGAGCGTCTCCACTACCGAACTCCCCATGACAGACCCACCTGAAGCACGAGAAGGCTTTCTTGCTGATGGGCAGAAGCGGTCGGTCGTACAATCTCGTGTCTCGAACGATCGGCCAATGCAGCCTAAACCATTAAACTTTATGCTTAAAAGTGGCAGTTCAAATCGAGAGGCCAGCGCAGCTAAAACCCCTATGACTTTCTATTCATATGGTAGGGAAATGCCATCCCGCATACAACAATCAGGGTGTACGTACCGGAAGAGCGTGTGGCATCATCGTAGTTACATACGCGCGTTCGAACCTGCTTGTTGCAGAAACATTCCGCCCATGGCCTCCACTCGCTCCACTCAGCAGCTGAAGTCTTCGCTGTTTATGCATTAGCACTATGACATGTGCTACCTGTTGTTTTCGGAAGACCTTCGATGAAGAACAAGTCTTGTGCCGAATTGTTCCTCGCAACGATCGGCGGTAACGGACCCGATTCTCTGGGAGGTGCTCTCGGGACTAGCTCAAGGTCGAGAGCCTTGCTACTGATCACGGTTTCTGGCTGGCCCGGTGAAACAGTAACCACGGACACCGTGTGACTTGTTATTGGATCCACCATCGATCCCGGTTGTGCACCTCCGTCCTGTGGAGCAGTGCGCAAGCTTGCGAGTTCGGTTTCCATTTGTCGCATAGCGTCGCGTAGTCTCTCTAGTTCCTGCTGGATCTTGGTCTGGTCATCGGTTGTCGCTTGTACTGTCGTAGTAGTAGAATCCGTTGTTGTTGCCTCCGACTCCATTATCTCGATGCGCTAAAAGCTTGGCATGCGGACGACTACACGACGTCGTAGGTACGAAAACGACTAACCGGGCCTACGCGGTCGTTTCGTTCATCCTTTGACTGCGTCCTTCTCTTCCAGTCAAGACGAATCACTTCGGGATGTTTGTAGATCTTTGAAGAAAACTGCTTGGCGGGCGGATTCCTGCTGTGAGGATTGAACTCATGCGAGTGAGTCCGGTCAGAGCCAAGATGCACGACTTCACCTGAGTGAAGCTGTTCACCGGTCACGGAATTAGTCCGCACGACGTCCGACGCTTCGTCGATGCTTGGCTCGAGGCGTACAGTTTGTGCACTGCCGACCTGCTGTCTCTTCTGAGCTTCTTGTGCGGCTCGGGACATGTTGGCGATCAGCCATTCCAAAGCTTTGGCAGTCTCCATAGAATTAGCCGGCTCTTCCTGGATCTTGACCACTTCGGTCGGCTAAAGAAAATGTTACTCTGAGGTTACCCAGACTGTTTTACCTTGGGGATCACGACTTCCCCCGAATGAAGCTTTTGGTCTATGGGATCTTCCCCAGTGACAAGCCCAACGGGTTTCGTCGCAAGAGTTCCAGCGACCGTCGTGGAGCTTGTGTCGCCAACATTCACCGTGTGATCAAGCACGATGCCGTCATCGACGTTCGGTACTAAGTCTTCGAAGATGGTATCCGGAGATTCTGCGGCTGGGGTCGGAACATGCTTGGCTCGTGGTGGCGGCATTCGACTGACGGTACTTGTGGACGAAGTTTCTGGTTGCCTAATTTTCGCATGGTTTACGATCTGTGTTTGCCTATCGGTGGTTAGCGTCCTAGACACGTGGGAAGGAGGATGCCATAGTGTGTATGGAAGGAAAAAAGTTCCGGAACTCCTGATTAGGTAACTTTCAACGTTAAAATAGAATTGAGTCTCGAAATAGCTTGATAAACTTACTGCACTTCAACAGTGACTGGCGTATCTTCCTCCGCTGTAGTCGTCATCGTTGTCGTCGTTGATGTTGTTGTCGTCGACGGCTCAGTGGTCGTAGTGCTTTCGGTCGTTGTCGAAGGGGTGGTAGTCGTAGTGGTGGATGTTGATGACGTAGTGCTTGTCGAACTGCTTGTAGTTGTAGGTTGCGCGGTTGAACTTGGTGTCGAGGCTTCCGACACAATAGGGATTAGCTTCTTCACCTTTTGATCGTTGACGTTCTTGTGGAACTGGTCCTCCTTCTCGGGCTGCTGCTCTCGTTGGCGTTGCGGAACCGGACTGCTGACGTGCCGAGCCAAAGCCACGGGTACACCAGTGGACGACCGCTGGCTACCGACTTCCGTCTCCTTCTCCTCGGTTGACCCCGACTTGATGGGAGTGTCGGGTATTTCTAGCTTCGACCCGAAAAGGAGCTCTGGTGTCATGCCTAAACGGTAATCACAGTCATACCACCTTACAGACGGACGCTCACCTGGCGCATGAGCAGGCCCCGTCGATAACGCTCGATGACGGGTCGGTGGACCCTGAATTGCCGGGGCTCGTGGGCCATAATTTGGCGCACCAGGACCTACAAGCTTAGACGTTGATTATCTTCACACTCGGTTCATGCCGGGAAATACGCATGAGTGTCTATCATTGGTAACTTACTTCGCTGCAGAGTCCGTCCAGCGCTGCGAGCGGCAGCAGCATTGATACTGTTACCAACAATTTTAGGTCGAACCTTTTCCCTTGAGTCTTGGCCCAGGGGGTTTGTTTTCTGGAGGTGTATAGTCTGAATATAGCTGCTTCAAGGCCTCCTGCCGATCTTCTGCCCACGGATCGATTGCCTCGTAGTCATCCTCGTGAACAGCGGGTAAGAGTGCCTGCGGAACGTTGCCGCAAGGCCTCGTCTCCTGACATAATTTTGTTACGGTAAGGTATTTCCAAACAGAGACGTACCTGATTAGGACCGAGGCAGCTAAAACCGCGCACGGTGTTACATGCACGGACGCGTATCTGGACGTTGTTCGCGCAGAAGGACCACGCAGACCAGCTGGCCCATACCGAGGAATAGGCTGCAACAACATTTTCGTAAAACGCGGTCATGAACCAGTCATCAGCTAAAGACTAGGAGAAGAATGACTTACTTCGGAACTGTGCATTTGAAGGAAACGGTCGCGGAGTATAGAAACCCTTGAACTGATTGAGCTTTCCCGTTGCAACGTTTTCGCCAGGCGACTCTGTTTGTGACTCGACTATCCCGATAACTAAATCCAAATCTGAGATTGTGAGGAGTTATGATCATTGTGAGGAAAAGAGTTTTAAGGAATGTTTTTGTGTTAAGGTCCATCTGGGCTAACTTGGTGGCTAAGCGAAGTACGCCAAATCCGCAAATAGATCAGGTAGGTTTCAGGCCTTCTAGTCCAATAATGCTGCAAAGAGCCGGAAAGCAGGCTCGCTTGCTAGTGGTTGTAGCAAAAGGACGTCACTGTCAAAAACAATAGATCTGGCAACCGGGTGGTGTCGTACATACCTCCTAAAGCGCAGGTCAACCAGGCTATAACGGGCAGTTTGCGACGGTCAATCATTAATTCGCCCGACTAAACTCTGCAAATTAGCGCAGCACCTGTGAATGCACGCACGTAAAAGGATTTACGACGGGCTACGTGCGCGAATATGAATGCCATCGACAATGAAACGGTGCGTTTACCAATTTTGGGAGCGATGCAAGCGATTAACAAGGCTGAGAAATTCAATAGTCGTTCCGTAAAAATCGTCAAATGGCGGTTCGCATATGCTTCGAAGATGGCTATCTATCGTTGAAGGATGCTTAATGTTTACGGAAAGGCGTATGTCGGGATTGAAACGATGACGCAGCAGATGCTGAACTTCAGCAGTTTGCACCTCCGCTTGCGCAGTTTCGTTGTAGCTAATAACCGGTACGCCGACATTACGGCACCGATAGTTACGGGCTTGTAAGAACTGAGGAAGCGGCTAGGCCATTAAGATAACGTTGCTCCGTGGTAGGTAGGTACGTACGTCATCGTAAGGAAAGAAAAAGTTTTAAAAGGGAAATCATACGTGGCGACACTTCCCGGATGACGACTCTCTCGATCTAAAAACTCGATGGCATCCGTTAACTTCGGGATGCTTGCGGATCGACGGATCCCACGAGAGCAGGTGAAGCGACGTGAATTAGGTCAGTTTATGCGAGAAAGACGTTTCACTCCACGGATCGTCTCACGAGCCCGACAAACGGGTTGGCTTCCAGAAATCTTCCACAACTTACGTCAACGGGATTGCGAAACATTGGAAAATAAGCGAAATATTTATTGGATCTTGCAACTCGGATACGTCAGGTATCCGCCAGCAGTATGGAACTGGCTGGACGTTGCTGAATGCAGCACTATAAGACTCCCGCATTATAAGACCCTTCGAGCATTGTTTCCATGGTAAATAGGGTAAATAACACTGTTTTTTTCAGACGGCCCTTGTCCAGGGGTGGTCAGAGCTATCTGTTGCCATCATCCATGCTTCCTCCTTATAGCAGCAGGTCCTTGGCACATTCCGTTCTTCGTCAAGAAGCAAGTAAGTACCTTTGGGAGCTTACAGCTTCCAACTCAGGCATTTCATGTATTCTGTTGTTTACTGGAATTTGCATATACTGCAACTTATTGAATTTTTCAGTCAACGTGCTGCAGCTGTGGATGTGGCACGTCAAGCTGCATCCGCCTCTTCCGTTTGCATATTTCTTGCAGTGTTCCTTAGCGAGCAGGTTTTAGTAGCGGGTGAAGGACAAAGGTGACAAAGGTGAATGGGTGACCTCCGGTCACTCATCGCGCGCGTTTTTACTGCAGTGAAGCACTCGGACGCGGCGTGGGACTAATCACTCGGCAGCCGTAGCGTGAAATACCGCAGAACGAGGTGATGCGAGCAAGAAGAACAGGATTCCTTGGTTCTCATGCACCCCTCTTATCCATTCATTCATAACTCCACTGGAAGTTCACTGGGCGGCGTATGCACGATCGCCCGAAGGCCATCGGACTCTCGCAGCCAGTTATGGTTTATCCACATCGTAGGCTGAGCGGGCAACCGGTGCTGATGAGATCCTCTGTTCTTTGTGCGATTTCCGTTTTCCTCCTCTTTGGTGAGTAAGCATAGCGGTACACTAGGTTGACATTCATGTACGCTCTAGAACATGCAGCTGCGGGGCCGGTCAACGTCATAGTTAACTCCGATCCGAATAGCGTAAGCACATTACTCGCTTAACTCTTGCAGCTCATGACGTTTTAGAGCCTACATGTCGGCCCCGAAGCACGAGCGATCTTCGAGTTGGTTGAGGAGTATAGGCCCTTGTCGCAGGCTTTCAACGAGAAGAACAGTAAGCGCCCGAGGCCTAAAACTTTATTTTCCATTCTTACTTCTTTTAAGATGATCACGTTTGAAGACATTCAGTCGTACATGCATTCAGGAAATTTAGGACCAAAAGCGTTAGCCGCACTTTCACGTCCGGCGAAGCACCAGCCGGTGAAAGTTCTCGTCGCGCTGCCGGAAGTCGTAGTGTCCGAACCACAACAACTTGGAAGAAGTGCGGCGTTCTGGCCTCGCAGCCGGAGTATCCGACCGCAGGACGAGCAAGAAAGTGAGATGCGCTTACACATTTTAAACGATTACTGTTGCATTTATTCAATTCAAATTTCTTCAGGGTCTAGTCAGTGGCTTGAATGGACCAGCTGGAGTGGCTGCGCTTCCGGAGAACGCATTAGAATCAGGCAATGTCTCGAAGTGAACGACGTCAAATGCGTGGTAAGTAGCAAACGCACAACTCCAACTGTATGCAAGCGATACGTTGCGTTTTTACATTTGCTGTAGGGGATCCTTTTGATGTAAAATGATCCCATTGCTTTTAGGGCAAGAACATCGAGTCTCACAAGTGCTTCTCCTTCCAGCGTTCCAACATACCGTTCGCGAAAGACCCGCTGACTATCGAGCGTGAAATTTCCATGAAGATCGAGGGTGAAAACGAGTCGCCTGACGAAAAACCCAGCAACTAGCTTGTTATGCTTTCTGTTTTAACTTAATGTGTTTCATCGTTTTGTGACTGTCAAAGACAATCGACCAAGAAAAATAGGGAAGGAAGTAGGAAGAAGAAGAGAAAGAAGAAGAAGAGGAAGAAGGAAGTCAGTAATAGGAAGTAGCTCAAGAAAAACGCATGTTTTAGCAGGTTCTAGGTAGCCTGGACACCACATAATTGCAAAGCAGAATATGTCTCTTACGCATGGTGGAGTATTACGTACCACTTAACATGCTAAGTAGCTGTTAGATTTTAACAAGGCTGCTTTTCTTTGTCTTCGGTCAGGAAGTGCTCGAAGACCACAGGGCATACCGCCTACATGACAAGCTCGGGCGTTGCAGAGCCGACTCGGAAGCATACATTGAATGAATAAACTTGATTATAAGTCGCGGCAACAATGGAGCCCTGCGAATCCGTATCGACGTCTGATTGAGCCAATTACAAGCTCGCCCTGGCAAGGGCGACAAAGAGGGTAAAAAGCAGAAGTCGACGCGCCGAGCAAGCTCTTGCCCCATCGCAAAATGTCCTTAGTTCCTTCCTTTTTTCCAGTTGTTAATTCCGCGCATGACGCATGCGGTAAGCCGTTATGGCTGGTGATTACGGGTCACCTTTGACTTGAAGGTGGTCGATAAGCAAGCTAATTTTTCTCCTTCCTCAAACCTGTCATATCAAGTGGCTTGCGGGCATTTAGTGAAAACAACTGACGCCCAGTCATTGTGCACTTAATGCAACCCGAGCGTTTCGCATAATCCGATGTTTTGAAATGAGAGCTTGAGTTTAACCTCGGTCAGCTTAACCTATGTGCTTCCACGGTGCTAAGTATACGTCGCGCAATGTTGGCTCTTGCATGTCCTAGATTGGTTAAGGACATGATAGGGTTAAAATTAACTAGCAACACACTCGTCCTTAGACGCCTTATAGTGCTTGTAGCGTTGTCAAATTTGACGCTTCTTTGTATCAATATGACCAGCGGTCATCAGCGGCTTTTTATGGTAGCTGTCAGCCGACTTCATCGCACTGCGCTAGCGTTTGGTATGCAGGTATCCTCTTATTGCCCTCAAATGGTAATGTTTGCCCAAACCGCCTTTGGGGCCCGGTTTCTTCTTTCGTCTTCAGGTTGCGGGCTTTACCCTACAACGTGCCACAACCGCCTCAGGGAAGCGAACACTTAGTAGATGTGCGTGAATGACGCTTCCGGTCGCGCATTGTGCCCGGTCACTCACCCGAGATATGCCAAAAATTTTTGCCATTGGCGATGCTCTGTTTTGCCGTCGTTTGATCGTGCTTCGTAACTACCGACTTGCTCAGGCTCGGACATTTAGGTGATTCACGGCCAATACTTTCCTCGAGGAAATCACAGACATCGATCATGGTCGGAACGCCGTTGGAAAGGATACCATCCAGGCCGCTCACGCTCAACAGTGACTTCGACGACAGGTAAGCTTAATTTGGCCCTGCGAGCGATCGATTAATGCCGTCCCTGCCGAACCCAACGTGCGTAGAGAGGATGGAATGATGACCGTCTGTGTTGATGGCAATCCGACGCCGCTTAACAATGCGTTAAAGGCCTCAATGACCCATCGCTAAGAGCTATCCGTCCCTGGCCAAGCATAAAAGCCATTTAAGGGAATTGCGCTTACCTTTATGACACAGATGTGTTTCCCTCAGGATATTCTGACGCGCCTTTTCCGGTTTGTTCGGCGCCTCGCAAGCTCTTGTGGCAGTTTTTTTGCTCACATTAGGGATCGAGGGATGCGCGCAAACTGTTTAATTCCGTTGTAGCGAGCCCAAACATCGGTCGCGGTGTTGGTGTACGACGATGCCGCAAATTCATTAGGTGCCTCACCGAGGTTTATTGCCACAGCTATCACGCCATCTGTCCTCCAGATTCCACACAGGCGAGCGCGCTTGGCACGGAAGCCGACATTAGTACATTGTCTTTGGGCTGGCACTGCAGAAGCATGGCGCATTCGCTGAAAAGTTATTACTGCTCCCGTCGATAGCGTCTGACAAGCTTCATTATTTCCGTCGCGATGCCGCTAACAGCGAGTTAACAGCGTTAGGCGAGGCCAAATTAAGGTAATCGTGGTGCAAAAACGTCTGCATCAGTCGGAATAGTTGTCAGGAGGCATTTTGCCCTTGTCTGTTCCTTCTATGCTCATAGTAAAGACGCTTGCACTGATCACCGTTTTGGGTTCGAACTGGAGAAAATCGGCTTAACACGGACGTTTCGTTGTTTCACATGGTGGGCCGGCGCGTAAACCTCATGAAATTCACTTCTCATCCCCCGTCGTCGTCTACTTGCTGATGGGCCAAATCCAATTATCCACGGTCGCCTAAATGCCAGGAAGCGTGAGCTTAGGCTTACGCAATTGTTGGATAGACAATGGCTGCGTAAGAGTCGGTACGCGTAGCAGCCAACCGCTCCTAGGGCAGCTCTGTGTGTGTGCTACTTAATTATTTAAACCTGCTTGGCGATATTTGCCCGTCCCTAACTGCATAACATTTGTTATCGCGGCAGTAAAGGCACCGGGGTTGTGCGTGTTCCACGTGCGCTAAGCGAAGTCTCCAGTAAAATGATGGTGACGAGCCAGGGTCGCAATATGTTAATTACGCCTCCGACAGCTTTGTTTTATGCACTGCCACACAGCTGCGCTTAGGAGTTTGCACGCAGTCCGCTTAGCCGAAGAACTCATCGCCTAAAAGAGAGACCTCCTGCGGATCTTGGCCACTGGCCAAACTTCCGGTTCCGGTTGGCTGAGTTCGCCCTCAATGAAACGCTGTAGGAAAAAGGCAATTCCCTTCCCATCAGCGGACCAGTGTTGCATAACTGTTAAGTTTAATTTTCCGCATCCCGCTAAAGGGCATGCACCACCTATACACGTGCCGGATCGACGGTCATCGGCTGGAGCAGCCGCCAAAAGTCCGCGACCGAGCGTCGTGCCTGCTACCGCTGCTGCTGCGACGCCAGGATACCAAGTGCGACGTCTAGGGTTCTTCCTGGGGTCTCAAATTTCGGCAGCACCTCGTTCGATATCTCGTCATTTTTACCCTTTCTAGCGGCGTACGTGTGCTTAAACGACGGTTTCACTCTCGCTTATTGCCGTAGCGAATGTGGCAAATTCGCACAGCACCCACGGAGCTCACGATTTACTGAGGCGTGCCTAACGTGTGAAACTATTTCTGAGTTTGTCGTTCGCGTGCACACAAAGTTTCATTGTTGCCGGCCGGTTAAGCAAGCATGAACGCATCCTGCTGCTCCGCCTAATTGGCCTTGTCATATCCTCAGCAGTGTACCTCACAGCGAGCATGGACGACTTTAGGCGCGCGCCAACCAGGTGGCTCGGTGGCATAAATATTTAGTCACTCTCGTCTAAGTCGCAGGCCTTTTGACAGGAGCGGTCACTGACCCGGGAATAACGCGCCAACTAGGTGTCAAACCAGGCTTTCTTTCTTGGCGTGTGAATAATTCACAGGTTAGGTCGCTGCCGGATTTCCCCCGACAAGTTCCGTCTCGCACACCTTTGAATTGTTAAGCCTAAACTTCAAAAACAGACACTCATTGCTGTGCGATATTCCCGACGCGCAATCTGCATGTGAGGCGATAATTCAGTTACAAGGCAAATGTCAAGTTCCCAAGCTAGGTATGGGCACCGTGTCTTCAGCTTCACATGTCGTTGATCTTTATATGACCTGTGTTACTCATTCTTTTTCGATTTAGGTCATCCTTGATGGACCAAGAATACAGGTAGGTCAATTCTAACTGTTGCTTGATTCCTACTTTACCGTCTATTTAGAATAATTTTAAATGTGGGCGGCGTAAGGCATGAAACGTACAAACACACCTTGAAGAAGATCCCTGCTACCCGATTATCCAGGTGCTAAACGACTATGTGCCGGCAAGACTGACTCATATCTACCTTCAGATTAACGCCGAATCTGGCCAACTATGATCCAGTGCTCAACGAATACTTTTTCGACCGTCATCCGGGTGTCTTTGCGCAAATTTTGAATTACTACCGAACGGGTAAACTCCACTATCCTCTCGGTAAGTATCATCTCTAGAGCTGAGGTCACCACCAATTCCAGACGTGTGCGGGCCACTTTTCGAAGAGGAACTGAAGGTAAGGGTGTGCATTCATGGGCCGACCACATGTACCCTTCAGTACTGGGGTATCGACGCTAATGAAGTGGAGCCTTGCTGCTGGATGACCTATACCCAGCATAGGGACACACAAGAGGTCCTGCAGACGCTCGATAAGCTGGACATGGACGATGAACTGATGAATAATCAGGCAGGCTTTCCCGTAGATCCTCGACACTTTGAAGCATTTCGGTTTTAGGAGGAGCTTTACAAACGGTTTGGCTGGGAGGAAGACTACCACAACCAAAGCCTAAGCGTCTGGCAGAAGATAAAGCCAAAGGTTTGGCGGATGTTCGACGAGCCAAGCTCATCGCTGGGTGCCAAGGTTAGCACGTCTAAACAGTAAGCGCCTAAGTAGGGAATATTTCAGATTGTGGCCGTCATATCGGTTTTCTTCCTCATTGCTGCCATTCTCGTGTTCTGTTTGAAGACCCACCCGGGGCTACGCGTTTATGAAATCGAGGAAGTCGGGTACAACCAAACGTCGTCGGAAGTTATATCCGATATGACGCCAATCAAGCCTTCCTTCAAGTACCAGACGAAAGCTATCGGCATCGACAAGAAAGCTTCGAAACCACATCCGAGCTTCTTGGTAAGTCACAACGTTCAAGATCGATATTTGAAAAAAATTCATGTGGTGCTCATCGAAGGTTTTAGATAATCGAAACGATTTGCAACGTCTGGTTCACATTCGAAATACTTGTGAGGTAGGCATCAAATTTTCCGAAAGGTCACTTACCTACGTTCTCTACAAATCAACGTCTGCAGTTACGGATTTCAGGTTCATCTCGTGCCCAAACAAGATCAAGTACTTCAAAGCGCCGGTGAACATCATCGACATCACTGCCACGTTGACGTTCTACATCGACTTGATATTGGCTAGCTCTTTCGGAGCAGCGGCCGACTTGGAGTTCTTCTCCATTATTCGCATCATGCGGTTGTTCAAGCTGACGCAGCATTCCCAGGGCCTCAAGATCCTGCTTCACACGTTCAGGTCTTGCAACGGTCAGATCTCGTCAGTTGCAAAGGAACGGTTTCAGAGCAAGCGCTAAGGAGCTGATGCTTCTTGTGTTCTTCTTGGTGCTGGGTATCGTCGTTTTCGCATCGCTGGTCTACTACGCGGAGCGCATCGAAGTGAATCCCGATAATCAGTTCCAAAGCATACCGCTGGGGCTCTGGTGGGCAGTTGTCACAATGGTAGGCACAAGCACTTGTTGCCCAAAGGAACGGAACTTCAGACGACCATCGGGTACGGGGATATGACCCCGCATACCTACTTGGGTCGAGTCATCGGCTCAATATGCGCTCTTGCTGGGGTACTCACGATTGCGTTACCGGTACGTCTTTGTGTCGGTTTGACTGCGCATGTATTGCATCCGTTGTAGGTGCCAGTCATTGTGTCTAACTTCGCCATGTTCTATTCGCACACGCAAGCGAGATCGAAGATGCCGAAGAAGCGCCGAGGAGTGCTCAGTGTGGACCAAGTGGTTAACGTATGGCCGTGTGTTAGGCACTCAAAAGAAGACTAGCGTACTTATAGGTTAAGCATCACTCTATGGCACATCAACGACGCTTGATGGTCAGCAACAAGAATTCCGTCACAACCTACGATACCTCCACACCACTACTGAATCATCATATGAACGGGCCTAAAAGCGACGGAGTCGCATCTTCGAAGAAAATGTGACGACTTCGCTGCATGCTCATTGTTAGAGTTTGTTGACGCCAGGAAGCGGTATAAAGATTTTATCAACGTTGTAGATTCGGTCTTTCTTGACAAAGACAATCTTTCTGTTTCCGCCAAGCAGAACATGGCCGTCAAGCAGGAACTCGGCTTCAGAATTTCTTAACGTTGATAAGTGATCCATTGACTGCTACTTCTATCACCGTATCCAACCAGAATAGCACTGCACTTTTTGCGAGCTTCGCAGGTTGCGCGAACACGCGTAAGCTGTTGGGAGCAGCGCATAATAAAGAGCTGAATGCTGCTGCCCAGTGATTAGTGAGCGGACGGTAAACAAAATAAGACGGCGGTCTCGAAATCGCGCATTGCTACTGTTCGGCGCTCGCGCTGACCGAAGCTGACCACGACTTCCTAGTGCTTTAAGGGTGCGGCCATTGTTGACTTGTTTTGTCTCTAATCCCCCATCGATCGAGACTCTTTTGATTGCGCTTCGCGCAATGCAGGTACAAGTGTGGCTCATTGATCTTTCTTGATTTGCTAGCGCCTTGACTTGTCCACCAAGGGATTTGCGTAGTACGAAACGAGCTGGTACACATCCGGAAGTTATGAATGATACCAACGTGTGTTTTCCGCCTTTGCTGATTGTTTCACTATACGGTATTTTACGCAAGAAAACGTTCGGGCTTAAGGTCTGCTTCAGAAACTGAGGCAATCGCCGCTACAAACGGTGTTGTGGTGACCAGGAGAACATTTGAGATATGCGTGGGCTGGACGAGCCAGGCATTCCAACATACACGCTACTTGGCCACATTTCGCTTTTGCACGCCAAGGTTACACTAGATCCTCGACAAATCATACTCCCATTTGTGGAGTGTTCTTTCCGGGTTTAATAAAAAGATTATAGCTTCTCGAACGACTCGAACGTCGGCACGGCGCAGGGAAGCTTATTGAGGTCGCGAATGTTTTCGCCTAAAAAACACCTTAGGTTGTACCAAATTGCGCCTTGTACTTTACGCGTATCTCTCTTTGATCAAGTTGATTTAGTTCAGATTTCCTTAAGCGGCGACTGCACACCGCCTTATCGGTTTCGCGGCGCTGCGCCGCGTCAAGGTCTTTACCCGAAGCTTGCCCCAATCGCGCACAGGCGTACAACTCCTGCTCTCCTTTTGGGTGACTATCTCTGCACAAGCAAATTACTCGCTGGCTGAGATCACTGCCACCGGATCTGTCGTGCACTGGCATCTGTCTCGAGTTCCTTTGCGCGACCTTTCCTCCGATCGACTCTGATTCTCGCGTTAAACGTTCGGATTGCGGGAATCCGTATTCGTACTCATATCCGATTCAATCGTTACTTCGATATTCTTTAGGTCTACTCCTCGTGTGTGCCTCAATGCTGCTGAGGCACTGTCTTCCGACAGGCCTCGGCTTCAGGAAGGGGTCATTCATTCCCTACTCCTTTTTTCTTCTTGTTACGGCTATACTTTCTTCTGTGACTGCCCAAAATGAGGTATGTTGTACAGGCATAATCCAGGTACGAATGAACGCGTACCCATCTATTTAGCTTCTGAGCAATGGTTCGGCCATTGAGGTGCAACACCTGGTCACCGAAGTAGACATGAGCTGTGCCGATGGGTGGGAGAAGCTAGGTCCAAAATGCTTTCGAGCCCACACGCTAGAACGCTCTTGGCCGCAGGCGCTCATCTTTTGCGGAAGGTAATTTTGAGCTTCCTCACCATCCTTGCATCAACACACAATAATTGATAACTTCCGATGCATTGTTGTCATGTAGCTTTGTCAACTTTCTAGCCACTGTTGTTTTAGATTTGGGTCCGTCCTTGCAAGGATCGAATCCCAGAGGGAGAACGCCTTCATTTCCAAACTCCTAAGCAAACCTCAGCGCTCTGCGAGTGCGTCGGCAAAGACGGACTACTGGATAGGTGGGTAAACGCTCAGCATACAGACGCTTAAATGGCAAGTCCCTATGCCATTTTTTTCAGGTCTCATTAGCCAGCAAAACGGAGACGATGATGCTCTCTTCATGTGGTCGGACGGTTCGCATGTGTCTCGGTACGTCGGCTTCTGGGCCAAGGGCCAGCCCGATTACCGCACCGGCAGTTGTACAAAGGTAAGCTTATTTTAAGACGCCGCGATGAGCTTGTATTCCAGCTGAATTTTGGTTAAATATGATGCCGTTGGATCGCTTCAAATATTTCTGTTTTAGGCCACTGTTGAAACTCCAACAAGCTTGCTCTGGAGGCTAGAGATGTGCAGCTTGCTTCTTCCATTCGTCTGCGAGCTTCCAGCATGCATCAAAGGTAGTAAATAGCTTTGATGCTAGGTGTTTGATATAACTGTCTTGGTGGGGTATTTCCCGTCATATTCCTTGATTTTGCAATCCATTTTATTCAAACATCCATCCCTATAGCCTGCTCTTTAACTTAAATAACATAATCTTACAAATTTAACCGTGACCTAATTAGCGCAATTCGACCTCGTCTTTTGCAATTCCGCCACCGTGCCAGTCGGTCGCCCGTGCGCGAAAAACGCGCCCACTGAAGAGAACTGTGCACACAGTGACCTTCAATAAAACTTGAGGGCTTATCAGCCAACCGTATCTTCCTTAGCGTCCTGACGAATGCGGCACGTAAGCCGTTGGCGGAACCAGAAAAGATGTCGTAGACAATAAATTCAGAACATTCATAACAACGGCAATGTCGTCTAGAAAGAACGGCCCTCCGGAAATTGGCAATCGACAAATAGCCGAAAAAAGCGCTTTAAAAATTCAAATACAATGTATCTGGCGCACAAACTACTTAAACTGTAGCATGCGACCCAGGTATTTCCCTAGTTGCTAGGTCTGAAATTATACCAAAAGGAAATACATTTTGAAACGGAGTAACTCTTGGAACATTACTAAAAAAACATTTTATACATCACATGAGTCACATGATGTGACTCAACTTGCATTGCGATTTAGCCGTTCAGCTCGGTAAATATCCTTAGCGGTAGATTCATAGGGTCCATATTTCAGGGTCCTTTTTCTGTCACAATGGCGGTTGTGTTCCGGAAAGCGCCCACTGCAACGGCATCGATGACTGCGGAGATCTCAGTGACGAGCTGAATTGCCCAGGTGGGGAAATACAAAGACTGGACATCGTTCTACACGAAACAAAGTTTAGCATCCCACAGCGATACGTCATGCTTGAAGCATGACAAGGGCGAAAGCGGAAAGATTCAGCTATTCAACTACCGCGCCAACGCCAATTGCCGATGGGTAATCGAGGGACCGATCAACTCGCGCATCCAGGTGCGTGTTTCGCAAGAACGCAAGTAGTAACTGTCTATGCTTGCAGCTAACCTTCGAGTCGTTCGAAACCGAGGAGAACCAAGACTTGGTCACGATCTCCGATGGCGGTAGGTTTACCATCCATGCTTGGGTGCGGTGGCGTGGAACAAAAATGGAAAGGAACAGTGGACTCACAATTATACTGATAGCCAATTGGGACCCTCACAGTTGGCCCCATGAGCCCCATGGGCCACAAGTGTGAGGGCCAAGTTTCTGGTCAATTACCATAAGCGTTTTAGGTCCGGCCGAGAACGTGTCCGTAGTGATAGACATACTGTCAGGGTCACTGAAGCCAGAAAAACAAGTGCTCTATGGAAGCACCAACATCATGGTTGTCGGCTTCCAGTCCGACGCCCTCGTCCAAGCTCGTGGTTTCGAAGCATCATGGAGAGCAGGTAGGTGTCCTTCAGAGGGAACATGTTGTGCACTGAAACAGTTGATTGTTGCATGAGGTATCTTTAGTACCATTCACATGCGGAGGAAACCTGAAGGCACAGCTGTACTCGCAGACTATTACTAGCCCTGATTACGGCAAAGCTTCGTACGGACGGGGAATGGAGTGTGCATGGAGGATTGACGCGCCATCGTCTCAGCTCGTCTCCCTGACGGTAGGTTCGACCCATAAATCCCTTCTGCACTGGTGGGTATAGATTGACGACTTCGACCTCGACGACCGAGACATACTGGTGATCTACGACGGTGCACAACCCTCTGCACCCGCTCTTGCCCGTCTGTCTGGAAAGCAGAGAAGCGACATGCAGCTGATTGTGTCAACACAGAACCACGTCTACGTGTGAGTCAGTCATCCACAAAAATTGCGTCACAAGGCACATATACATATTCCTTCGTTGATGCAAAAGTTTTAGTTACTTCTACTCAAAGTTCTCCTCTACTGGCGGTAGAAGAGGATTCACTATTGGGTACAAGCGAGGTACGCAGTTTGTCATATAGCCTCAGCGTAACATTCGCATGCTTTAGGATGCGAGAACACAATCCGTCAGCCTAACGGTGTTCTGCTTTCTCCTGGCCACAGTAGAGTGCCATACGCGAGTTCCCAGAGCTGCAAGTACACCATCGAGCTGCCGAATACGTCTGAGGACCAACCAATGGCCATCGCCTTCAACCACTTCGACGTAGCATCGGACGACTCGCTCCAGGTTAGATTTAGCGTATCTATAAAAACTGGTAATTTCATTAGGTATACGAAGGTGGTGAATTCGGTCGCGGTCTGCACGAGGGCGAAGGCTTCAACGAGAACCGAAAGCCACCGAAGGTGCTGTACGTGAAGCAGAACAAGGCTCACCTCGTCTTCAATACGAACTCACTTCGACACTCCATGGGCTGGAATGTCACATTTTCCACAAGTATGACTGACGTTTGGGCCTTGTGCGTTATCAACAAAATTTCAGATTGTCCCCGTCTGAAAGTTCCTGGCAGTGTCACGATGTCGACAAAGAACACTGCGTTTGGCACTAAGGTCGCAGTCTCATGCGGAAACGGCTATGAGTTCGTTACTGGACGTGGCAAGCTCTTTGAGACGACTTGCGAAATCGGAGGTCGCTGGAGCGAGAGCGTGATCCCCAATTGCCAACGTAAGTCGACGTGTGTCGCTCATTGTCATGGGTGGCCATGTTCAGCTGTCTACTGCTCGTCGGTACCGCAGATTGCCAATGGATTTGCCGTTTCCGCAACGAACGTCTCGTTCGGAGGCATCGCCCGCTACAGTTGCTACGAGGGATTTGCTTTCGCGAGCGGCAAAAAGACCGAAGAGATCTACTGCACGGAGGAGGGAAAGTGGACTCAAGCACCACAGTGTCGAGGTATGCATGCTTCTTGGCGCCTTATACACCTTACTCCCTTAGCTCAAAGCTGCGCGGCTCTATCACCATTTTCAAATGGGGAACGCATGCTTGTCTTCGGAGACGGCACCGGATTCGGAACCGTGTACAGCTTCAAGTGCCTTCCCGGGTACCGACGCGAAGGAGTTGCAACGCTTCTTTGCAAATCGGATGGGCGCTGGAGTTCGTCGCCACCATTCTGCAAGAGTAAGTGCGTGCTTCTCTGGTCAATAAAATTGCATTTGTGCAGAGGTCACCTGCTTGAGCATCCCGAAGATCCCGAATGGGCGCATCGCTGTCGGTAGCAACGGCCTCGAATTTGGCGGTTCTGCGCGCGTAGAGTGCGCGCCCGGCTTCCGAATCATGGGTCCGGACACAGTCACCTGCATGGCGAATGAAACGCTGAGCGGAACACCCGAGTGCCGGGACGTCGACGAATGCGTGGAGGGAACGGCCAACTGCAATGCGAAGAGCACCGCCTGCGTCAACATGCCCGGCGGATACTACTGCCAATGCCGCAGCGGATTCCAATCACAGTTGGGTAAGACGAAGGTAGCATCATTTTATGACTTAACCTTGGAATTATAGTCTGTTCCAACCCGCTAGTGATTCCGGCATGGGGAGTTAGGGTTTCAAGCGGTGTGCCAGTGTCCACTCCTTCCGCAGGATGGTGCGCTGAAGACGGCGACAACGTCCGCTCAATGACGATCACCTATGCAGTCCCAATGACTGTCGACCGCATTCGGCTGGAGAAGTTCAACTCGTCAGCTCCGTCGGTGATCTCGGTTTACTATGCCAACGACACTACCGCGCCTCTTCGAACAACCTCCAACCTGACAAACATCCGCACCCACAACCTGATGGCGTCTGGCAGCGAAGTGATTGCTTTTACGGAAGCAGTTGAAGCGCGTGTCATTCGCGTCGTCTTCGTGGAGTACCAAGAAAAGCAGTGCGCCAAGGTCGACCTGCTTGGCTGTCAAAAGGCTAGTTGTTCTGGTACGTCGTTTTAGCCCTGCTAGTTCTAGTGTAGGACGGTAAGCAATTGACCGCTTTTAGACATCAACGAGTGCGATGATAACAACGGTCATTGCCAGCAGCATTGTCACAACACGCAAGGGTCCTTCCGCTGCTCTTGTGAAGAAGGCTATGACCTCTTCGGTTATAACGGCCAAAACGGTGTCTTCCTGCGAGACAGCGAGTCTGGAGAAAACGCAAAGGACACTATCCGTTACAACAAGGTAAAGGTTTTTAGTATTGGTAACTCTAAGCTTGACCTCTTCAGAGTTGCGTGCCTCGGCTATGTTCGAACATTTCGGAGCCCGTGAACGGAAAGATCGTTACTCCACTCGACCGCTACGCGTATCCGAACGTCATCCAGTTCCACTGCGACTTTGGATATTCGGTAAGTTCTAATGTCCTGCGTAAAGCGTAAAGATTGTCTTCAGATGCGTGGTGCGAGCCATCTGAAGTGTCTAGCGGACGGGACGTGGAATGGCACAGCTCCGTTTTGCATTCGTAAGTGCCAACCTTGCTAGCATCGAACACGGTCTTCTTTCAGCTGCTTCCTGTCAGGGCGTAAAGAACAACTCAGCCATTGGTTTATTCGTGCAACCTGAGTCTCCGACGATTGCATACGGCCACAACGTTACATACACGTGCAGCTTGCAAAACCGTCCTGGTAAGATAGCGCTTGGTGCATACCTGTAACATGTACCCCTTCAGCGAGACGCTCTCCATTGACAGGCACCCGACAGTGCATTTACGATCCGAGGCCTGACGGCGTCGAGTATTGGCTATCGGGTAATGAAATCGACTGCCCCCTTGTGGATTGCGGGCCACCACCGGCTCTTTCCGGTAAGAACTCAAGCCCATGACGCGTCTACAGACACATTCAGGCGCCTTTTACGAAGGAGAGGACAGCAACTACAAGGTTGGCAGTGCCTACTTGTTCAGCTGCCGACCGCCCTATTCCCTGGTGGGTAAATCGTCTTACGACGATCGCATTGTACGCTGCAACGTTGACGGAACATGGGATCTCGGAGACCTCCGTTGCGAAGGTATGATAAGTCATTCCGCATGCTTATCATTTCAGCAAGTCATACCTTCCTTTTCAGGGCCTGTATGCGTCGATCCCGGAACTCCTGATGACGGGCAAACGCATCTGGACTCGGTGGAAGAAGGAGCAGTAGCACAATTCACATGCAACAGGCCTGGCTACAAGCCGTACCCTACTGATCACATCAACTGTACTCTCGGTACCGTCTGTCTGCTGAGCGAGGACGTCGGTATCTCCAGCGGCTTCATTCCCGACGGAGCATTCGCGGACAACTCAGGTAGCATCAACCGTCTGCCGACAGTACGAACTTTTGTGTTCAGACACGACCAATTGGGGCTATGAACCGCATAAGTCAAGGCTATCCTCCACTGGCTGGTGCGGTTCTAAGGACGCGTTCATTTTTCTCTCAGTAGACCTACAGCGTATCTACTCGCTAGCTAGCCTTCGACTGGCCGGCGTTGGCGGTAGTGGGCATCTCAAGGGTCACGTCACCAAACTGCAACTCTTCTACAAAGTCCAATTCAGTCAGAACTACGACACCTACCCTATCGTAAGTGCTTGCAGTCAGTCGTGCGGTCACGACACTTCCAAATCCCTTCATGTATGCGAGCTTCAGGAATTCACCACGGAACCCGGAAACCACAACAAGCTCTACCAATTCGAGCTCAATCCATCCATTCGTGCCCGCTACGTCCTACTGGGTGTTTCCGAATACGAGAACAACCCATGCCTGCGATTCGACCTACAGGGCTGCCTTGCACCGCTCTCAGCAGCACATGAGATTCCTTCTCATTTGCAGGTATAAGACTTCATCTCGAATCGGTCCGTCATGCCAGCTTGGTTTAGGTGGGATGGAACTCCAGTGTGCCGCAGTGCATTGATGCCGAGCCACCCGTCTTCACAAACTGTCCCCAGAATCCGATCATCCTGAGCACGGATCAATACGGGCAGCTTTTGCCGGCAAACTACGAAATCCCAACTGCGACGGATAACTCAGGACCCATTCAATACATGCGCGTACGTCCCGAAAAGTTCGAGCCACCATACCCCGTGACCGAAGACACGGACGTCGCCTATACTGCATTCGATTCTGCCGGAAATTCGGCCGAATGCGTCATTCGGTTGCGCATTCCTGGTATGTAATTTCTTGCCAATTGCCAACTGCCTCCATTTGAGCAAATACACAAGATCGTGTTCCAAACTCAAAAGAATCTGCCACCTTAATTTTTTCGCGAGTTTCAGACACTCTACCGCCAGTCATGAAGTGCCCCGATTCCTTCGTGATTCCTGCCAAGGAAGGACAAACCGAGACTGTTGCTTACTTCAACGTGTCGTCGGTCGAGATCGCGGTGCAAGACATGTCGAACATCACGGAGCTCTCCTTCTCACCATCAAAGGCGGAGCTTAAGCTAGGCTCCTACGTCACCGTAGAAGCTACGGCAACGGACAGTCGCTCCAACAGAAACACATGCAAATTCCAAGCTGCGTTCTTGCGTACGTTTCGCGCACCAAACGTGGTATGATGAAATATATTTAGCCGAACCCTGCAGTGAATGGTCGCTCCGCACCGACAATAGTGTTGTGAAGTCGTGCTCGCGTCAATCGAATGGCATGGTTTGTGATGTTCAGTGCAAAGAAGGCCACCGCTTCGTCGAGCCTGTCGCTAGTGAACAGACGCAGAAGCTTACTTGTAGCAACGGCAAGTGGTCTGCGGAACCTCCGGCCTGCGTACCAATCTGTAAGCCAGTCGTCCTGGAGCCTCTTCAGCCGATGTATTTAGCACAAGAGCCTGCGCGCTACGAGCTTACCATATCGATGGAATACGCAGTTAAGACGCCCATAAGCAACGCAGAGTGCCTTAAGGTTTGTACGTCCGACAAGCCGAAAAACGTGTTGAACTTTAGAGTTATCACGACTATGTAGCCCAGTACTTCGAAGGCATCGATACCGTCCTCACACAGCGATGCTCCTCGAGCGTCCAAGTCTTTGTTCGCTTTTTGAACGCTACCTTCACTGTGGACCAGGAAGGAGGCAAGATGGTATATAGTTATTCCTCGCTGTGAAACGCCACATCCTTCCGTCTCAGGTCACGGCCAATTACACACTTCAAATCCTGCCATCGGTACTCCAGGAAGTATTCTACAACCTGTGCGGTCTAACGTTGAAAACGATCTTCGACCTACGAATCCCTGGCGCGACTACCCCCATCCGAGAGCTTCTAACAGTCTCCAGCGAAAAGATTGGCACACCAGGCATCGCGTGCCCGTCGATCAATGCGACGAGAAGCACTGTTTCGCAAGTATTTGCATGCACGCAAGGTGAAATCCTGCGATCCGGAGCGGATAAGGAGAGCCTTCCGGAATGCAGTACGTTTGAAGGAGGGCACTTTGTACGCGTAACTCTCGCGTTTAGTTCCGTGTGCCAAGGGTACCGCGTTTGTGAAGAACAGCTGCATGCCGTGCCCACAAGGGAGCTACCAGGATGCTGACGGCAAGACTACGTGTAAGCCGTGTCCGGAGCTTACGTCGACCTTATTCAAAGCCAGCAAGTCGCCAGATGCATGCTTATGTAAGCAACCGACTAAGCTTCTTGACAGTTTCGTTCTGACATTAAATGTCAGTTTCTCAATGCGTTACGCGCTTCGTTTAGCTGTGTGCGGTAACGGGATGTACAGTGAAACCGGCACGATTCCATGTCAGCTGTGCCCTCGTCACACGTATGCCGGACCACCGGTCAAGGGAGGCTACACCCAGTGTGAGCCGTGTCCGGAGGTAGGACCGTGCTATTTGCCCGGCTATCGTCACGTTGTAACCGCTTGTAGGGAACGTACACTGCTGGACTCGGGTCGACCGGCCCCAGCCAGTGCAAGAAGCCATGTGCAGCAGGAACCTTCAGCGTCACTGGTCTCGAGCCATGCTCACCGTGTCCTCTGAACCACTATCAGCCGACCATCGGCCAGCAGCGATGCGTCGAGTGCCCAAACAACACGGTGACGCATGAGACTGGACGCTCGTTAGAGCCACAGTGCAAACCGCTCGACTGTGCCGGTGTGAAGTGTCACAACAAGGGCGTCTGCGCGATCGTTAACCACAAGGTAAGGCTCTTCTGGACAACCATATTCATAAAGTTACATCCACCTTCAGACTATTTGCGAATGCCGGCCAGGCTTTATGGGCCCGAGCTGCGAGCAGCAAGTACCCGTTTGCGAGATGCAGCCATGCTTCAACGGTGCCACCTGCGAACCGGTTGGCGGCACCTTCCGATGCATCTGCCCACAGAGCTATACCGGAAACCGGTGCCAGTTTGGTCCGGACGAGTGCATAGGCGTGAACTGCCCGAACGGCGTATGCCAGGATCTTCCAGGAGTCGGAACTACGAAATGCATCTGCCGGTAAGCCGCGAAGATCACGGACCCTGAAAATCGGATGCCAACGTAAACGCTTCAGGACGGGCTTCACCGGTCCTGACTGCTCGCAAATTTCGGACCCCTGCCAGTCAGACAATCCTTGTAAGAACGGAGGGGACTGCGTCGCGATGATGCTCGGCCGATACAAGTGCAAGTGTCTGCCAGGATGGGACGGCCCTAACTGCGAACACAACATTGGTACTTTACATTATCGCGAGCGTTGAAAACCGTTCGAATTCAGACGACTGTGCCGACAATCCGTGTGCCCTGGGTGCGACATGCCATGACCTCGTTAACGACTTTGAATGCGAGTGCCCGCATGGCTTCTACGGAAAGCGCTGCCATCTGAAGCACAACCTCTGCGAGCCGAATCCATGCGTGCACGGCGAATGCATTGACACTCTTTTTGACCGTCAATGTGTCTGTAAGTCGGGATGGAATGGCTCCTTCTGCGAGGTAAACATCGACGACTGCGCATCGTCACCCTGCCAGAACGGAGCTACGTGCCATGACGAAGAGGACGGATACCAATGTCAATGCGCTCCAGGATTCCACGGTGCAACGTGCCAACTGATGGTCGACCACTGCGCAACGTCCCCTTGTCGGAACAACGGAACCTGGTGTGTTGGAAGGGCGCATAAGCGAATAACGATAGAAATTCAGCACGAACCACGGCCCAAAGTTCCAATGCGAGTGTCGACTGGGGTATGCAGGTGAACTCTGCGAGCACAACATCAACGAATGCGAGGTGGAAAGCAAATGTGATCCGCATGGCACAGAACTTTGCGAGGATCGCGTCAACTCATTCCACTGCCAGTGTCGTCCTGGGTACACTGGCGACTTCTGTGAGACCCACATCGATCAGGTGATTCGACCGCTATCGTTTTAACCCGCCCTTGACATTTGTAGTGCGTGTCTGAGCCCTGTCAGAACAACGGAACATGCGTTGACCTCGGATCGACGTTTAAGTGCGAATGCCGACCCGGATGGCGTGGTGAGCACTGTACGGAAGAGGCCGGCATGTGCGACTCAAAGCCCTGTCAGAACGACGGAAAATGCGTGAATCTCGTAGCCGAAGCGACGCCTACTTATTTCTGCGCGTGCCCGGAAGGCGTCAGTGGAAAGAACTGCGAAATCGCGCCCAATCGGTGCATCGGCGAGCCGTGTCATAACGGAGGCGTATGCGGTGATTTTGGCTCCCGGCTGGAATTCACTTGTGCAAAGGGCTTCATTGGAGACGGATGCCAGTACGCATTGGATGCCTGCCACGCGCACGTTTGCAAGAACGGTGCTACGTGCGTGCAGGATGGCAACTCGTACAAGTGCCAGTGCCCACCAGGTATGGGGGAAAGCATTTAACTCTGACCTTAATGGACCCTTAAGGCTATACCGGTGTTAACTGCGAAACTGATATCGACGACTGCTCGCCGTCGCCTTGTCCGCTTGCGGCAAGATGCATCGACCAGCTGAACGGTTACCACTGCCAGTGCGCGTTCAACATGACCGGTGCTAACTGCGACAAGAGGATTGACCCTGACTACGACATTCGCTTCTACGATGGAATTCTACCTGCGAAGGCAGCGCTCAAGGTGCCGTTCCACTTCTCCTCGGGAGCGTTGTCTGTCAGCCTCTGGGTGCGGTTCGAGAAGGCTATCGATGCCACAGTGTTCACCTTCTACAGCAGCAAGTACGTAGTAAAATGCTGACGGTCGCTATATTTTGTTTTACTTTTATAGGCTATCCAGCTATCCGTCGAACGTCACAGAACTCATTCGCGTCAATGGTGAGAGCGTTCGATTGTCGCTGTTCGACGACGAAACTGCCCTCACGCTTCACTTCCCTCCAAATCAGAGACTTAACGACGGAAACTGGAATAACGTTGTGCTGACATGGACATCGCACGAAGGAAAGTACACCCTGGTCTTCAACGGCGTACGTGTCTACGCTGACAAAGGCTACGGAGTGGGCAAGAAGCTGGACATAAAGTAAGTGAATTTAAAGCGAGCAAGCAAGTTGGTGAACGTGTTTAGCGCCTGGGTAAACCTCGGATACCCACCGGACGCGACCGAGAACCATGGCAAGTTCGTCGGCTCCGTAACCCGAGTGAATGTCTGGACGCGCGTTCTTGACTTCGAAAATGACATACCAACGATTGTTGAAAAATGCCAGAGCTCCCCCGTACGTTTGCTTGCGTAGACGTGTCATCATGCCTACTGTGCTTAGGTCATCTACAACGGTCTGGTCCTTCGGTTTGCCGGATTCGACAAGCTGTCCGGAAAGGTCGAGAAGATAGGGAAGAGTACCTGTGGACGCGACGAATGCCCGAATGGACGAGCGCACGGATGTGGCACTCGTGAACGTCGTGAGCCCGCCCCGATCGGCGTTGAGTCCTGCCCCAGCGACGTGTTCATCGTTACGCCACTCAAGGAAGTAAACGTCACGTGGAACGAGCCCGTGTTTGCGTCCGTAAACCCGGTGGTTCGCATTGAGCAGAATCTCAAGTCCGGACAGATGTTCACGTGGGGTGAGCACATGGTTCTGTACGTGGCCTATGACAACGTGACCAACTCTGCCGAGTGCAACTTCATGGTAAACGTTGGCGTTAGCGCATCCAGAGCTTGATCACCGCCTTTAGGTTCACATTAATCGCGAGTTTTGCCCGGACATACCCGATCCCGTGCACGGCATGCAAGCATGCGAGTACTGGGGACCGAACCTCAAATACCGTGCCTGCTCCATTCAGTGCGAAAACGGCTACGAATTCAGCCAGCAGCCAGCGGTGTTCTACACTTGCGCAAGCGACGGCATCTGGCGGCCCAGGCACGAAGACGCGTTCCTGTTCCGGTACCCACAATGTTCACGGTACGGAACATCGGATGCGAAAACTAGTGATCGCCTTCGGTTTAGGTCGTCCCCGGCAGCGAGAATTGCTCACATCAACATCAACTACCCGACAGTGACGATCTGCAACGCTGCGGGAAAGAACACGCTGGCCGAAAAGCTCATGCAGCGAATCGAGCAACTCAACGAAAAGTGGAGCTTCTGCGCCCAAAATACCAATGCGTAAGTATAACCGCGCCTGGCATAAAAGAATGCATGACTGAACGCAGTGTATTTAGGCTTGATACTCGATGTATGGGTGTGAACGTGACGGTGAACTGCATCTCCAACGACGTCAGGCGTGCTCGTCGAGAAGCCGTTGAGCAAGTGTTTAACGTTCGCATCGACATTCCTGTGAAGCGCGAGCAGATAATGGATCCAAAGGGCGACCGTAAATTGGATGCCATCGAGATCATCCAGAATGAAGCGCTCGTGAAGGAGTTCTTCGACCTGGAACAAGTGCTGCCGAATGGGCGGCCGGACATCAACTCGTTCCGTGTAGAGGATCACTATAACTGCAACGTTGGTGAAGTCAGCATCGGTGAAGTCTGCGGTAAGTGAAACCCATTTCCATTTTGTTTATGAGCTATGAAATCTGTGAAACTAATGATTGTCTGTCTAGTTCCATGCGCGCCTGGCAGCTACTACAACGTGGCCACCCAACAATGTGATGCCTGCCCCGTGGGTCAGTATCAGCCTTCTGCGGGACAAACCTCGTGCATCCCCTGTTCAAGCGGTCAGATAACAACAGCGCCTGGAGCTGTAAATGAAGATGAATGCAAACGTATGTGCTAACAATCACTTAAGGAATTTATTAACCTATGCTTGCTCCTTCAGTTAAGTGCAAGTCTGGTCACTTCCTCGATTTGGAACGCGGTCGCTGCGAGCCATGCGGTCATGGATTCTACCAACCTGCTGCGGGATCATTCGTATGCTTACCATGCGGTGTTGGTAAGACCACTCTCGAGAACACAGCTACTGCGGAGGACGAATGCCGTGACGAATGCCCAGGTTTGTACTAGAAAGACCATGCTGCAAGTTCGACGATGGTCTGTCTAGATGGTGAACATCTGACGGCAGCAGGAACTTGTCAGCCCTGCCCCATGGGATCGTTCCGCACGAAGGGGGTCCACAAGCAGTGCGTGGAGTGTCCGCCTGGAACGACTACCGAGGGGGTTCGCTCGTCTCAGCGTTCCGATTGCAACACGCCGAAATGCGTACCTGGACAGTTCCTTATCACTGCCAAGTTCGTTTCTACTGCCGTCAGCTTATCTTCTTCAACTAGCCAGGAACACGGATCCGACCGTAATCGTTTAGCAAGCAGTGCCAGTTTTGCCCACGCGGTACCTACCAAGACGAGCCCCTCCAGACAACCTGCAAGCTCTGCCCCACTGATCATACGACTGCCGCGTTAGGTAAGCGTCTGCGTGCGCGTATATGTAACCCAAACGTCGCACTTTGTAGGAGCTACGCATGAAAGCCAGTGTTATTCGACCAACCAGTGTGCAACCGGCGAAGACAATTGCTCGTGGCATGCGGTTTGCATTGACCTGCCTGATGATGACGACGTTCCGTCGTATCAGTGCAAGTGCAAACCCGGGTACAGAGGCAATGGCACTCACTGTACAGGTATTCACTCATTCCAAGCATCTTGCGATAACCGCAACCACAACCTTTAGATGCTTGCAATAACTTCTGTCTCAACGACGGTGTCTGCAAGAAAAACCAAATCGGATTCGTCGAGTGCATGTGCAAGGACAACTTCTCGGGTGAGCGATGCGAACTGCGCTTCCAACCAAGAACGCAGAGGGTTGCGACGATTGCATCTGTGATCGGTCTCGTGGTCGTTTTGCTGGTCGTAATAGTCATCACCATCTGGATGATCAGCTTCCGAGCCCAGAGACGCATCGAATTGGCAGGTATGGTTAGACTATCATGATAATCCTAGCAGCATTTCCTTTGATTCCGCTAAGCAGCACAATTTAGAACTCGAGAAGCCTCCATTACATTTGGAGTCGCCACTTGTCTCGAACTTTGCGCTCTGTGGACGGCCTGGAATGGACCGTCCGCACTCCGCGTTGTCGCTTACCGGTGACGCGTCCATCCGACCCATTGGCTTCTACTACGAGGACGACGCTCCATACGAACACAGCGATAGCCGCGAGGTGAAGAGCATGTTCATTGGTGCTGGCACGGAGGAGACGAACACTGACCTCAGCGAGTCGGGCCAAGAATCATCTACGCCCAACCTTCAGGCCAGGGAAATGGAACAGCGGCTAAGGCACGTCCAGCAGCACATGTACCGACCCTCGCAGAATGACACCGACTGAGCCTGCTTATTTAAAACCCACTTTTTTGTTACAGAAATCTATTTGCTTTTTTATATTCCGTTACCCAGTTCATCACCAAAGACCCCCCTTTTGATCTTGGAACATGCCACTACCATCTCAGCATTGTCTTACGTTATGCGTCTTTCATTAGAAACTATGCATTCCCTTATCCCACCTCTCTCTTCAATGTCCTTTGTGCTATAGTTTCCCGCAAACTAAGCTATGCGAGGTATTTATTTGTGTTATGATATACGATGCCTGCAAGCAGTCATCAGGTTTCACGATAAACCATTCAACATAGCCGTCGCAACATGATCGAGATTGAGCAAAATATCCCAAGAGGTTTCGCTCACTCGCGTCCTTCCCGAAATATTATAATCTCATCTTAGTGGAGGCTATTATATAGCTCGCTACCACATGTTTCACGATGGCGGAACGGCCGCGTGGGCCTCAAAATAAGCATGAACTTTTAGAAGTTTCCGCTAGCTGATTAAGGCCGTCCGATGCTGCATTTTTCGCCATCCATTCTCACATTTATTGGGCAACCCAAACGCATGGTTCCCCGAACTATCGAGTGCTACGGGCTATGGTGCTTACACTGCTAAACTAAAAGTACAGGACGTTAATAGCAGCCTGCGCACCGTCTGAAATGACATGGCTTAAAATCCTTGCGTGTCATGCAGAAAATAACCGGAGGTGCAGAAAATATACGATGCAAACGGTGAATTCCTATCTGCGCAACTCAGCGCAAAATGCGTTAGTCATCGCTACGCAATTACATTTCTCCTTTCACCTCTCGAACAATGCAGTCTCTCAGTGACCTCAGGCGGGCGACGCCCTTGAGGGGACGAGATCCTGGCATTCACTGAAAACGCACGTTTCCGATGTATCGTGCTTTAGCGCAGCAAAAGACCAGTTATATAACTGCCTCAGTTCAGGAGCAGCGAACGCAGAACCCGTAATATGGATCTAAAATCGCACCTTGCTGTTATTCCGTATCGACCCGACGCCGTGTCCTCTCATATCAAAGCCTTGCAAGGGTAATCTTTAAAACACCGGCAGGTTTTACAATGTAAATTTTTTTAAACATGAACCTCCTTTTTTAGTTTCGACCCGTCCGCTTTGCATCGGCTTGAGTGGCCACGACGCGCCGGTCGCCGTCGTGCAGAAGGTGGAAATGGAGGTTCGGTTGTGGTGGAACAGGCCGTCGTCTCGTGGCAGGGCGATAAACTAGTCTATCCGATTTCAGCCGAAGTAAGCACTCCGAAAAGACTGCGGCCCGATTCCTGTTTTCAGGGCCAACCATTAGCCGAAAAGACTCGGCATGGATCGATCCGGTACCTGGCACACTATTTGGCGCAAATGGATGGTGAAGTAGCCTACGTGCCCTCCGAGAGCACTAGCAGCTTCTTCATTATCGTCCAAGAAAAGAACGACCGCTTCTGCGTTTTGCGCTTCGCACCCAACGATGCGGTGGTCATCGCGCCTTACGTGAAGCATTCGATGCCAATACCATGTGAAGGGACGCTGGACTACTCTGTGTGGCATAGAGCGGTAGGTAACTTCGGTTATCCGATTACCGAAGTCAACGAATTTAGGTCGATGCCTCGAACCGCTACCACCTGCACCCAGACCATGCAGTCGTCTTCAATATCCATAAAATTGACCGATCACATAGCGTTGAAGTGGCCGAAGTGCCGGAATCACAACAACCGTTGACGAAGCTGAAGCCATTGCCGGACAACTTCGCACACGGGTTCAAGTACATCGAGGACGCGCGCGCGGACCTCCTGGAGCCATACGGGGACTTTGTGCCTGACATCAGTTGTGGACCATGGACGTCGAGCGATATTGTTTGTTGAGCGCAGCGTATCGCAGTGTGAATTCGAGCTGTTTTAGGTTAGCGCAGAGCCATGGCCGCATGCAACGGAAGCCGCTGAACCAGGCGTGCTTGAACAAGATTTTCGAATGACATGGGTGCAGGAGGCGACGGGCGCGTTCAATGAGCTGCGGTTTAACGGTATCACCGGCGCGCTAGAAGGCGCTGAGGGCAAGCCAGGCGTCGAGTACCACCCCGAGAACGGTGTCTACAAAGCGAACGTATGCTGCTTGCGTCTGGCCTGAGCGGCTAGCAAGTTGGTTGCAGGTACTGATGACTCGGCCCGATGGAACCTTCTACATTCGGTCGATCAGCGATGACAGCGCCTTTATCATGGCGCTTGCCTTACCGAAGGGTGGAGACGGTGATCCACTGGCGGACAGCTTGCGCGTCTTCGCCTTCCAACGAGGTCAAGTGAACCATATCGTCACTTAGATCGTAGATTTTAGGAGAGGGTGTCCGTCTACGCGCTCACGTGTGGCATTCAGTACCAATACCTGTAGCGGCGTACGAATCGCTCGCCTTCCGTGAGACGGTCGCTGCTACAAACGCGAACATTGTAGTAAATGTGCGCGAAGAGGCCGGCCATCCAATACAGTTCGTCCATGGCGTATGAATCCTGCCCTAGGCAGCCGATGTTACCCTGGCATTAAATGCTTTGAAAAAAAGGCCTTTACTCAACTTACGCCTGACATTCATAATGGTCTAATTTTTATATGCAACAGGTTTTTCGTGTTCGATTGCAGCTTCCCAATTCTGGCCATTAAACTGCTTGTAGTTCAACGCTTTCACAGTAGGAGAATCGATGCAATGCGGCATTACGGCTAAACGAAGTGTCCTGCTGAGCTCGAAAGCAAATGATTTACCGACTGAGTCCGGGTTCGAGCGCGGTATGTAGAAGCTTTGGACTCCACAGATACGGCAGAACTTGTGCTGAGCAATACCCTTGTTGAATGTGTACGTCGTCAAATTGTCTTCGCCCTAAATTGATCATGAACTCAATGTCGTTGCTCTGGTACGCGCGGAGGGAGAGAATGCGTGCATGC
The DNA here is from genome assembly GCA_020875895.1 of Aphelenchus avenae. Classification (NCBI taxonomy): domain Eukaryota; kingdom Metazoa; phylum Nematoda; class Chromadorea; order Rhabditida; family Aphelenchidae; genus Aphelenchus; species Aphelenchus avenae. Next base: position 2,547,648 of record JNEY01000002.1, read on the forward strand.
GCGGGATAGGTTGGTCTCCTGGAAATTCGAGTGCCAATACGCCTAAGGTCTTGTTAGAACTAGGACATTTCCAAGTCGGGGAGGAGAAGCAGCCATGACGGTTGCTCCATTGGGTTGTCAGTACCTGGAGAAGCTTGAAGTTGCCTTTGGCAACAATGAAATGGTGGTTTTGTTTCTTGACGCAGATCGAACAGCTAAACTGGACGGTTTTATAAGCGCGAATGCCATAGCAGCACGAACTTGCAACTGATTGCTTCGATTTCAGCAGGCGCTTCGCATGACCATTTTACTGCGCCGCAGTGGCAGCTTCCGCTATGCACAACAGACATCGGTCGAGAAAGTGAATGAAAATCCTGTCTAAAACGTTCGACTGAAATTGAAGCGTCGAATGATACATCTTCGTGACTTTGTAGACTGGTCTCGGAACTTCATAGTTAGAAAGTATTTGTTGAAAACTAACGAGACAGTATCCCCTTTATACGTTCCATCAATTCAATCATCATCTTTCCTGTCAAGACTATGCCATGCAGGTTTTCTAGAAGAAATTAGTGTATCAATACACAAATGACCTCTCCTACTGCAGAGAACATGCTACAAAACTCGTAGTCACTGTTGCAGTGGCTCCGTAAAATATAGTTTCCTTGTGATAAATCGTCAGGTTAACAAACTAGGTAGTTTAGCTAGTTGCAACTGCCATTTTGGTCCCCAACTTTGCCTGTTTAGGTGAGCAGTTACGGTCCAGGAAATGACGTCAAAGTACCACGCCAGGCGCCTTGAAGGAAAGGTGGCGATAGTAACTGCGGCAACTAAAGGGTAAGCTTCGCTGCATATCAGAAGTAAAGAACAGGTTCAGTAACTGTTATGGTGGCTTAGGATCGGACTAGCGATTGCCGAGAGGCTCGGTCACGAAGGAGCACGTATAGTGATTAGCAGCCGCAGCCAGGCGAATGTCGACGAGTCCCTCAGCCTCTTGATCGCCTCCGGCCTCAGCCAGCAAAACCTAGCCGGTTGCGTGTGTCACGTGGCGAAGGCGGAAGATCGAGAACATCTCGTGAACCTGGCGCTGAAGAAGTTCGGAAATATCCACATTCTTGTCAACAACGCGGGTATTAACCCGGCATGGGGAGACATCATGGATATCAGCGAGTCCATTTGGGACAAACTCTTCGAAGTGAACGTGAAAGCCGGATTTCTTCTTTCCAAGCTCGTGGCTCCACACATCGAGAAAGCAGGGTAAGTCCGATAGAGGCGGTCGTCTTGAGTTTTCCGGAGGATTTTTAGGGGCGCGGGGCATTAAAAGGGTTTGTTTCATTCAGTCTCAGCTGGGTTATATAAGCCAAAACACATTCCCACCCGGAAAACCTATAAGCACGGTCTGGTGCTACGATTTTAATGACCTTTTAGGGGTGGAAGCATTATCTTCAACGCTTCGTACGGTGCATACCGTACACCTCAGGTAAGGAAGATAAACCATCCAGGAATAAACTCTCCTTGCAGGGCATTGCTGCCTACGGAATAACGAAGACAACGCTGCTCGCCCTAACCAAAGCGTTGGCTGAATCACTCGCTTCGAAGAATATTCGCGTTAACTGCATCGCGCCCGGTGTAATCAGGACGAAAATGAGTCAGAAGGTAGGCCTTGTCCTGCGTGGGTTTCGAATATGCGTTCTCACTTCTGTGTTTAGCTTCTCGAACAGGGAGAAGATGTAGCTGCGGAGGCAACCGGCGCTGTGATGGGGCGCGTTGGTCGTCCAGAAGAGTGCGCTGGTGTGGTCGCATTCCTCGTATCCGACGACGCCAGCTACATCACTGGTAAGGGACGACAGCTGAAGCTTGCCCACCACTTTTTTGTGTTTTAGCGGAAACAATAGTCGTCGCTGGTGGAGTTCATGCACGTCTTTAAGGCAGCTATTTATTTGACGGGATGTAGCGGAGGAAACACGTAGATATTCAAAACAAATGGGTATACACCGTACTTTACAAATAAAGCTTTGTACTCTTCTGCTAACCATATTGTGCACAAGCCGAATGCACGGACTAGACGATGCCATCCGAACGCTTCTTTACAACGTGTTCCGATTCGGGAGACATTCGTGGACTCGATCGTACTTTCCTAACGTTAAGCGACTCTTCTACCTCGCGATGCTAAAGGTGCGACTGTCAAGGGTTCCAAGTTTAACTCTAGCTAGAAGTAAAATGAACGCGTACCTTGGTATCCCATCCAATAAACCTGCGGAAGCGTGCCATGAACTGCATAGTGACGTCGCCTCTCATTCTGAATAATTTTAGTTATTTTGTCGCACATGCATTGTGATTGGTTCTTCGTTTCAATGCACCCGTTGCGTTTGAGCTATTCCGACTCGTTCCCGGTTTACACTATCACTACGGGTCAAACGAAGGTCGCTGGGTTTAAAAGTCAGGCGGCTACGAAGAGCAAAGACGCATGACCTTCTGACGCAAATTAACCTCTCTTTGAATTACGACGAAACAACCGGATCCAATTGATCGTTGCATTTGCGGCAACCCCTAGGAACTCACCCTCTAGTGACGTCCTCAAAGTCCCGTAGGCGTGATCTGCTTGCAGCCTCGTGCGCTAGGCAGAGAAAGCAAATAAGAGTGACGAGTATCGCCCTCTTCATGGTTGTGGTTAGTCTAAACTGAAGCGATCTTAAACGGTGTGTGCTGAAGTTCAAAGCACTAACGAGCGGATCCAGGAAGCGGAAAAAAACGCGCAGCGCGCAAGTTCGAGGAGGTTTCGAATCCAAGAGGCACGACCCCATTGCAGCGGTTTAAACGCAGCATTGCGGATCGTCACAAGGGGGTGGCTGCAACGGCGCGCGCATGCAACAACTTTCATTCGTCACACGTTACCGGTTTACACGCATCGTTAAACGTAAAATTGCGGAGAGCAACCTTCGAAAACTGCGCACTACCAAATGTTGAAATTTGGAGGTCAGAGTATGGAGATATACCGAGATGCGATGTACTGCGAAACCGGCTTTCCCAAGCACAGTCACAAGTCAAAGCGCCGGAACCCTCTGGATGGTGCGCTGTTATAGCGTTTTTTCGGCGAGCTCCACCTTCGTGTTCGCTGAATTCGCGATCTGTGGTTGCTCGCAGCGCGACGCATCTGACGCGGTTTGCCCAACGACAGAGTGGGTGCACTGCGAAATTTACCGCTCTTTCTCACATTTCCCAAATTTATTTACGTAGTTTCCGCTGACGTAGTATCAAGAAGAGAATGCGTCCGAACGTACTCGATCTTCAACCGGGCGGGACTAAAGATAGCCTCAGACTGATTCAGCGCCAGGTGCCGAACACTGACGAAAACTTTCCCGAATTTGCTCAGTTGACCTCAAAGTCAACGTGGCGTCAAAGAACGGAAACCTTACTCTAAACCGACTTCAGATTGAATCCGAAAATTTAGTGACTATCTTAATGCTTGTACAGTTTAACTAGTGCGCACGAAAAACAGGATAATGTAATTCGATTCACGAAAATGTACACAGCGATATTTGGCCGTTGAGAAGCATGAGATTAGCGATAAGATGAGGAATCACGGCGAATCAGATGGTCGTGACAGCAGCAACGGTCTTCCCTTCTTGCGGCTTTTTGTTAGCCGTCTGTTTCTTGCGTCGCCAGCGACGTTTCTTTCCCATCTTTGCAGTCGGTTTTGCGGCAGCTTCAGCTGTACTCGACGATGTCTCAGCAGGGATACTCAAGGTGCTCTTCGTTTCTGCCGCCTTCGCCGGCACCGTCGCCTTCTTCTGCGGCTTCACGCCGACGGGCTTCTTAGTGTCCTGCAAGTGTTCGTTAGATCGCTAGTCCGCATGCATCTTGCCTTGGTCTTTGCTTTTGTTGTCGCATTCTTGGATGCAGCCGCTCGCCGAACAGTCAGGCCCCCGCTCGACGACTTCAGCGAGTGACGTGGGCGTATGGTTGTCGACTGTATTCGCGCACTCTTGGCCGAAGAGGGACGGTAGCGTGCATGACTCGCTACTGCCCTCGATAGCGGTAACACTGGAACCGAGCGCCGAGGGAGAGGCGAGAAGATCGCTTGTTTCACTACAGAATCGACGCCGGCATGGCCAAAGATGCCCGGCCTGGCGACAGAAACTTGGCTAAAAGCTGCCGTGTTCCAAATCGGCGACGAGTACGCGCTTGACGGCGGCGGCGGCATCGACGGTGGAGGAGGTGGTGGAGCCCTATAAAGGTTAACCAATAGCGCTACTAAACATTAGCGTTCGCTACCTTGATGGCACCCTCCAGGAATCACCGTAGGCAGCTGGTTGACCACTTGATGGGTGGCCTGACGATCCCCATGGTCCTTGCCCGGCCATTCGCCAATTATCCATTAACTGCTATTTTAAGACATCATTGATGATGGTAAAACATTAAAGAACTCTAAGTACCGGTCGAACAAACGTTCAAATGACTAAGTCCTTCAATATAAAGATAAAGTTTACTATCAATTCCTTAATAGAGACCGCTTGGATATTAAAAGTCTGACAGGCAAAGCAAGGCAGATGCTACGGTATTTTCTTGATAGGCACCACGGCCTTTCCGCCGATATACTGCAATCCTGAGTAGACGGTCGTCGTTCCAGTGACAACACTAAATTAGCGTAGCTTGTTTTTGAAGTTAACGACTTGCGGAAGCTTACCCAAGACCAGTTAGGAACGGGTGTCCCACAAAGTCGAATACCGGTGCCGCCAGACTAACCGCGACCAGCGTGAGCTGTAGGACTGTGTTGAGCTAAAGTCTGTGTGTGTTGCAAACTAACTTCCCTCGAGAAGGAACGCTATGGGTACCTTGCTCATTAACGTCGGAGTTATTTGAATGGACGAGACGGACGTGTCGAAGTACCGTCGCAGCGTTATGGGCGGCTCCATGTACCGATAGCGATAGATGAATCCACCGGCAACGAGCAGTACATCCCGGAGAATGACGAGTGCCGTAAGCAAGACTGCAAGGGCCAACCGGTAATGCAACTAACTGCCGACTAACCTGGAATAAGTTGTGAATATGTCAACGTGACGAAAAGTGTACTGACGAGAAGCTTGTCCGCAACGGGATCTAGCATGCTACCAAGCATTGACCGCTGGGAGGGCCAGTGACGCGCAATGAAGCCGTCGAGCTAAATTGTCGGAACCTGTTGAATCACCTTTGTGAGCCTCGTGCGTGGCAAATTAACAGAATTACCATGTCTGTGAAACCAGCGGCCACGAAAAGGCCGAACGCAATGGTGTAGCTCTGCTGGACCACCAAGTAGCCGATCAGGGGAGTCGCACATATCCTAAACAGAGCCTTATACGGGTATTTCGTAAACCGACGAGCAAGTTACCTTACTAGACATAGCCCGTTCGGTATGGTGAAAATACGGTCCTTCACGTCGGCAAGCTTTGGGACTGGCTTTTCATTAAACTGGGAGGTTTGAGCGCTTGTAGACGCCATGCTGTCATGATGCAGATGCAGACTTGTGTCCAGAATAGGAGGTTTGACCAGCCGAATGGCAAGCCTTGCCCTTGAGGGGAAGTAGCGACCCAGCGATCCCGCTAGCATGCGCTGTTAGTTGAGTGTACTCGGTAAGTTATCGTAGCGCACCGACGGACGAAGATTTTTTGTTAGCTCAAGTAAGGATTCCTGCAGAATTCGATTCTACTGCATCATTAAATTAGCACGCCTGTGATAGCGCTATTGTTTGCAGCGGACGGCGATTACTTCGTTTACCTTGGCGATGTGTCGCCCGGACCATTAGCCAAAGCGTGCTTGCCGAATTTCATGCCTATGCGCGTGCGCGAATGAAAACTGTGAATGGGACTGATTTCGCTCACACGAAGCGCGTATGGGCAGCTTTCGCTTAAGCGGGTGGTACTTTTCTGTCTGCAGTTCTGCCTCGTCATCGTGTGCTCGCTTACTACGCCTTTCATAGTTCGGTGGTTCTTCGCGGTGCCGTTTGTGGAGCTGTCAGTACCGCTCGATTTCGTCTTCCGAACGTGTGACCAGCAGCTATCCGGCGTCTGTTCCTACCCCGAGGCAACCGTCGCGCTTGACCAGGTAGGCAAACGAATGTTCCAGCTAGGTATACGTTCAAATTTTTCGGCGATTATTTTATAGTCACACTATACTTAGGTTCCTACGAAGCTAGACCACAGCTACTACTACGGATTCACCGTCGGCCTAACGCTCTTCGACACGAGCCAGAACCGAGCACTTGGTCTCTCCCTTGTCCAGCTACAAGCCAAGGACGAAGCTCTGGCCGTAGTCTCAACCTATCAGAAGACACTATTAGTCAAGCACACACCACCATCGACGGGGTTCCTAGTAAAGGTAAGCAGCATCGATGAGCCTCAAGTAACACTGCCTTTAGATTAGAAACATCGTCTTCTTCCCGCTGTACCTTGTCGGCTATTTCTCTGAACCTGTAGCGGAGCCGCTCGTACTGGTCCTCACGAACAAACATCGTGAAAACTCAAAAGCTCCGACGAAGTTTCTCGCAGTGCAGATCCAAAATAGGTTTATACAGGTAAGATCAAGACACAGGGTTCATGTGACCCACTGATTGAGGATGTTGACATAAAGAAAGACATATGTTTTAGATAGAGTCAGGAACTCTCTTCATTCACGCCCACGTCGGGTGGTCCGGATACGTGTTCACGGAGTATCCACTGATCACATACGTCTCTCTCTTCAGTATCTCGGCCTCGATCTACTTCATCATCTTTGCCCTTTACTGGGCAAGCAAGGGCCTACGACTAATGGCGGTTGAGCCGGCGGAGAACCTACAACAGGAAGGAAACCCGAACAGGCCAAATGGGCAGGTAATGAGTTCGAATTTCTAAAGGGCTCGCTAAATTTGAATCTTAGGCGCGAGTTGGACTACGGAGCAAACCTGGCCTTCGGCATCCAAGCAGTGCTGGGAAGCACGTCGTCGACGAGCCGCCGCCGGACATCTGGAACCGCGATGAACTTCCGGAATGCCCGGTGCTCAGCGATATACCGGGATGGAATGTTGTACCAGGCAGCGAAGACGACAGAAATCGTCCACCGCAGAGGCCTGACATTGTCTCAAATGCGCCTTCCAATACGCCCAGACGGTTCCGTGACGAGGAGTACCCACGAAATAGTAGCCCACACACTGGAAACGGTGACTCGTTTCTTCACCGACGACCAGTTTCGTCCCGAAAACTTTTCTCATAGTTGTACTTTAGCACACTAGGAAAGTGTTCTTCCTCAGTAGCCGATTCTAAGCCCTACCGTCCTGCATCGTATTCCAGGAATTGCCAAGAGTGCCATACTCGTCCCTAGCGCTGTTTGCCAGTATCACTTTGACTTACGTTTGTTAGCTATGTCGCTGTGCTTTATCTGCGCGTACGGGTACTAGAGCAGGAAGTGACTGCAGGTGAATCAATAAACGTATTCTTTAAGCAATATCGACTAGCACCGCATTGGTTGCATGCACCGACAGTACCTTTCTTTTACTGCATGCCAGTTCCATACCCGTAAACGCAGGTAACAGATGCTGTGCGTTAATGAAAGACGCGAATAAGCTCCAGCCTTCGTCCCATCGGCGCTCGGATGGATTATGCATCACCATCAACCAGCGCCATATGCCCCGGATTCTGCGGTCGGGTGCCGGTCAACGGCTCGCAGTCGGCAGCGTTGTACAGCGAATGCCAGGTTCGTCGTCAGCGCACACAAGACGTGTATATGACGGCTTCCTTTAGGTCTGTCCTTGGAGCACGAGAAGCTCCGTGAACTCCGTTTGCGATGAGTGCACAACTCCTCTGGAGCTCTACGACTATTCCTTCCTGGTCTTTCATGCGCTCGTGCCACTCTTCGTTAACGGCCTCTTCGTTAAGTGGTATTCTGCGAGGCATTCAAGGTCTTCGGCGCACTTGTACGTTTCTCGCATCCACCGCGTGATATAATTTCGTCGCGTTCAGGTCCCAGTTGTGGCTGCTTGCTCAACTGGCATGTTGTTTGCTGGAGTCGTCGATTGCCTTCGTCTGCTCACTTCTGTTGGTGAAGCCAGTGGGATCACTAGTCGTTTACGGATGTCGCAAGGGCGGAATCCAAGAGTGGTATCCGATGTTTCACAATCCGGTGATAAACTACACGCACACGTTGCGATGTACCTATGAGGTCGTCTACCCCTTGTAAGTCAACACTTTGTTCGTTTGCCAAACACTACGAGCGTCACTTTGCCTACGTTGTTCTTTAGGTATTCCTTGCCATTTGTCAACATGGCGTTTGGCCTAATCAATCTTCTGATATTTCGTTCCGCGTTACACTTCGGTGCCTTTCGCTGCGGCCGACGACTTCAATCCGGACCATTCTATGCAGCACTATGGACGCTACCTCTAGCCGCACTTATTCACGCTCTCTTTGTAAGTCGAAGACAGTCTGAGCTGGTTCTAAGTACAGCTTTTTAGGCCGGACTGATATACTACTCCTTCTCGCATATTACCGTGCTGACCAGCCTGGCATTCAACGCCATCCATCTGGCGCTAGAGAGCAGGCGCACCGTGAAGGAGATGTTCAAGGCCGTGCTGACCAGCGCAGAGCATCTCGCCGTCGTGCTCGTCCACATGCTGCTCTTTGGCTTCGGCATCGTCTCGATGTTCTTTCAGCCGTTCACTCCCAGTGCTTCCACGTTCCTCATCCTCGCCCTCACATTGCCTTCGCCCACCGTCATGTACATTCTGACCGTCCGACTGACGGCGCCCATTCGCACCGTCCGCTACCGGCGGTAGCCTGGGCCTACCCCCATGTATATATGCGGGTTGCATGTTCGAGATGTAGGGCTGACAACGGGTGCTCATCAGACTCATACCTTAAGTATGGCGATGAGAAATTCATACAATGTATTTGAGTGACCGAACAGAGGTCTCACAGAGTCCTTCACATACTTCCTCATTATGGCGTGCCATCTTGTCGTTCGATGACTGACTTGAACGCTGATGTTGTCATTTTTTTGTCCTCCCACGGAACGAAAGTCTTTTGCGCTTATCGGGTACGCATTTGCACACTTGTCTTCACACTGAGATACGAAATAAATTAATGTATGCCTACTACGTTTCGTGCGTTAGACTAGCTGTTCCGTCAGCATCGGTGGTCCATCATTCTTTGCTGGAACTCTGTGTTCGTCGAAGGCAGCTTGGAGACGCAAATTTTCGCCTAGGTATGAGCCAATGCAGCTATTAGCCGCCCTTGTGATATGTTCACTTTGGGCGTCTGGGTACGCTTCGATTGGCGACAACTCTCCGCTATTCACGCGATGCACAGAAGACTGCCGACAACGCTTCGACTGTCCCACCAATCCGGCTGCCTATGCGTGGACCACGAAGCACTGCTTTGAGTATGGCAACGCTACAACAATAGCGAGCAACGGTGCTTTTTAGATGTCGGCACGAGTGTATATGGCGCACAGTTGACGCATTTCTTGCCAATGGCTACGAAGTTCCGCAATTCTTCGGGAAGTGGCCGTTTGCAGCTGTACATTTGCCAATCGGCCCGTTCTATCTCTTAGTACAGGTAATAATTGCTTGTACCATAGCGCGACGTCGGTACGAATTGAGGTCTTAGGAGCCGGCGTCGGTGGTCTTTTCTCTTCTAAACTTGTACGGCGTCCTGCGGATGTTGCGACGTATTCAACGCGAAGTGCCAAGCAGATATCGCGTAAAGCAGGTTTGGATCGGGTATGCGTACGTCGGAATCACAACATGGTGAGTGCGATGAGGACGTGCGCACCGTCTACCGCTACCTTAGGATATTCTCTGCCTTCTTTCATCCCGCGACTTCTGGCTCTCCGAGTACCTCGACTACTTCGCCGCAGCATCTGTGATCGCTTACGCTCTATTCGCAGCTCTTTCATTCACTGTACCTCACCTTCAGCTAACGAAAGCAGGTCAACGCATGTATGTTGAAGACGTGGACGGCTGATCTTTGTGATTGATTTTAGATGGCTCGTGGCGGGCGTGGCAATACTTTTAGGCTATACGCGCTACGTGCATTATCTCTTCTCTGCAGTAAGTTTTGGACCATGGTGTTCTTTCGATCAAATCGTTGCAGCCCAGATTCGACTACGGCTTTAACATGCGCTGGTGCATTGGCTGCTCGATTTCAACAGCTGCAATCTACGTTCTATGGACGCTCAAGGAAGCTCTAGTTGGCCGTGCACGTCGATCGCTCGGGACTCTTCTGCTTACACTGATTATCAGCCTGTCCGCAGCAGGTTTTGAAGTGCTCGACTTCGCACCATTGCTCTGGACTGTCGACGCCCACTCGCTATTCCACTTAATGACAGTGCCCACGCCCTGGCTGCTAGCCGAATTTGCGTGTGCGGAAGCACGACACGAAGAAGGCTTCCGTGGTCCGTCTACGTATCGCAAGCAAATCTAATGGCGTTTGCATGCTACCTTGTTACCAGAATTACCTTTCCAACGCATTTATCGCCTTACCTCAGCTCTGCATCTAGTCGAATTGCATCCAACCAGTGATATCTCAGCAGCAAGCAATAAACTGTGAACTGTACATCGGTTGATCTGCGTAGAGAACCCTTACAAACTTTTATGAAATTTACGAACTTACATGTCCGCAATGACAAAAAAAAGACTAAAAGCAAACTCTACGCATACGGAATTTTAAATGTCGACTATTTGCGAAGGTGCATCCGCATCCTTCCCTGGATCTTGCGACGATTCTTCTTGCACTACGGGGTTCACTTCCGCAGTGGTCGCTTCTTGCTTCTGCCGCTGCTCCTCTTGATCACGGCGCATTTTCGCTTGGAATGCCACTTGGAAAGTGTTGGCCTGCACGGGTGGATTCGTCTGATCTGTGGACGGTTTCCTAGCGGCCTCACTTTTGAAGGCGCCCACGCAAGCAGCGACACAGGCAATGGGTATCATTGCAAAAACTGCGATTAGACAAAGACTGCTGAAACACTGGAAAATACGGAAGTGTAAAATAAAACAAGGTTACATCAACGTCATAGTCGTATCCGGCTCGCAGCACTCATCCCCGCAACAGAACTCGTCACACAGGTAATAGACGATCATAGACCGCTGTCCCTAAAATAAGCATACTTAGCTCCATCGTTGATTTTCTGAATATTGGTAGGTCCCCTCGAATACCGTGCACTTTGTTATGTTGGAGTCCTCAACGTCGTTGGAAGAGACTATCGGCCAACGCCATAGGCACAACGTTTCATCCGTCTGAAAGTGCGCTTTTACGAGCTTCAAAGGCGAGCGCAAGCACCTCAAACCCCGAAAACGGAACATTCGTCATTGGAATGTAGTACGTCAAGTTTGACAGACTCGAGCGGTTCATACGAGCTCTGTTCTTGTTCAAGTAGTCCAGAAACTGTATCGACGCTCGGGCATTGTTCTCCTTGACATGCTTTACGCGGTACAAACGGCCTAGAAATACCGTCATTAGCTCCAACCGCAACATTGATGAAAGTCTGGCTCAATAGCTCAAGACTAGGCATACCTTGTAGCGGGTAAGTACCTAACTGTGCCCGACCGCCATCGATAGGGCAGAACTGAGAAAACACCAACATTCCCGAAATCACTAAATACATATTCGGATGGAAGGTCTACGGTTTTCAGACAAGTCGCGCGTCTGCCGTTTGCGTAGTTAATTCTCAAGTGGCCAAAGCTTCACTTCTCCCACGAGAGGTTGCTTGTTTCGCTGACTAGGCTAGCGGTTACGGAACGAAAACTTTAAGATTAGAAAAGCTAAAGCAAGAATGGTTTATTGTGAAAGACGGTTTTATTTACACTACAAGAAGCTACAGTGCGTGACTACTTTCGTGTCCTCCAGCCGTGCGGGGCTGATGGTGGTAAGACGAGCGGGGTAGGTTGGAAGCCCGCTAAAGGCGACCCAAGCTGTGATGGTGAAGCACCGCCGATACCAGACTGGTCTTGTCCAAGCCCCAAAAACGACGTTTCTGTGCCCATTTGCGATGCCTTCTTTACGGCCGAAGGTGGCGTACTGAACTGCGCGGCCACAAGAGTGCACTTACAGTCGTGCAGGACTAAACTTTTGAAGGCAGTATTTGTATCAATTACGCCTAACTTATAAAATTACAGTCTCGGTCCGCTTACAAATGTTCCCGAAATCTTCGCACGATTGGCACCAGCCAAACGAGAAAACGTCCTTGCACTGCTGTGAGAGGAAGTCGAAGCCACACCCCATCTGCTCATATCGCTCAGAGCCAGCACGAGTCGTAGGGGCCTCTAGCGGCGGTATGGGTGTAAACGCCGGACCAAGTGATGGCACTTGAGCGTTAGCTGCAGGAAACAGTGCGTTTGTCGCATTGATTTGAGCCGAGCTCGCGTTAGTCGGCGTCGGCACCTGTACGGCGGGACCGGACGCAGGACCCGAGAACGATGGAATAGGCAGCGTCGCAGCAATAGGTGGTGCGAACGTAGGGAAGGTAAAAGGGGAAACAGGAGTTTGAGAGTGTTGTGGCGTAGTCGACGCAGAGAACATCGACGTCGTCGTGCTGGGCCATGCGGCTTGCGTAGAGGCAGTAGTCGTCCTGCGTGTGGTGGTATCCGATGGGAACTCTCTAGCACGCATTGTCGTGCGTCGCATGACTTTTCTCCAGCGTAGCATCCGACTTAACATCAAGTTCGCTTAGCGGCTCGACCGACGAGTCATTCACGGAGAGTGTCGGTATTGAAGGAAAAACTCGCCTATCGCTGTCGATTGATGTGTCTGTAATGCACAATTTGAGAAGCAATGCTACAACCAGACGCATTTCTTACCCGAATTAGAGGACTCCACCTCGCGTCGAGTGGCATTTTCTATGGAATCTGCGAAAAGGCTCCTAGGATCGGTTATCTTGCCCATAGGTTTGGCCTGTGGCGCTTTTCTANTGGAGGTTTCGCCTGAGTGCTACCTATCCAAACAACATCGGCTAGCCGGAAGTTACGAGCGGTATTAGTTCAACGCTGACAAGAAGGCACCAAAATTTTCGTCGCGCGACAACAAACAACTCAAGTACAGAAGATCACCATTGCACTGAGTTAATGGGCGGCTCGAAAACGGTCAGTTTTTCGAAGTTAGAGCCGTCAAGTCCGGCAACTAGGCATCAGGCAAAAAAAAAATGAAATGACTCCATTCGGCGGACAACATGTGATTATCATGCCTAATCTTGTATCTACTCTTCGTCATTGCCGGGCGCTGTGGGTACACTGAAAGGATTAATTCGTCCGCCTTTCAACGACAAATTCGTCTATAAAATGCCATTTGGACACAGCAAATCATCTCTTCTCGTAATTAACAAGGGTTATACGGCATTTTCCCTTGGCTCACAGTTCTAAATTGCCTTCTATTTAGTATCTCTGGCCTGATCAACCAGATATCGCTATCGTCAGCAGATCTTTTACCGCTACAAATGCTCGTCAACATCTGAGTGTCTCGGACCCTTAGGACTCTACATTCACGAGCGTTGCACGTAAACCCTGAGTCCTCATCTTTCGTGAGTCAGTGTTATGCAACCGAGTCAAAAGGACGGCGAAAGCGAGGCTTACGAGTGTTTAATCGGTTACAAGTGCGCTCCTTATTTTACATCCAAGCAACCTCTACTAACATTAGCGACAAACCTTGTTAAAATGAGGTTCCTCTCGACGCTAGCACCATGTACATGACAAAGAATCAATCAATCAGAATCAGTGCAATCCATCCCTTCTTCGCATTCGTCCGCGTGATACATACCAGCAACCCAGCGATTTTCGGCGAGTTGTCTGCAAATTATTGGCTAAACGAACGTTGACTCCTGCTGTTTCTCACACAGTGCATGCCATGCAGGGATCATTCTCCATGTAGCCAAAATATCGGCAGCCTACGCCAAATCGGTGTTCGTAAATCCACAATAATTCGGCTACAGCGGCGCGATCGCATTGTTCCAGGCTAAAACTGCTAGTCTTTTCCTGCTCATATGCGCGACCAACTCACAAGCAGCGATAACATATGTCGGAAGGTCCTGGCTCCGCATCATCCTTGCCTACGACCGGCAGATTTTCAATTCTCTCATCTTCGGAGTCAAAATCCGGCTCGACCGACGACATTTTAGTAAAACCAAGCACTAGCTTGAAAGCGCCAAAGACCACCGCGTCGACTCAGCTATACGGACGGCGGAACGAAAGCTTTTTCGGCAGCTTTCCGCGGAATTTCCTTGCGTGCTTAATTCCCCTTGGGCCTCACGATACTTCCTTGTGCGCCAAAAATACACTCCGCGCCAGGCATGCTATGCTTACGAGAATAATTTAAAATTGTCCGACGCGGAAACTCGACGGAAGCGTGCACAGCTGTCGCATGCCACATTGGGCACTATAGTCGGCGGCGGCTTGAGAGTGGCGCAAGAGTAATTTGGCGGCCATATTTTACGCACGAATGGCGTCGGGGACTCAAGCCGGCCACGAAAAGCTGCGTTACGAATAGCGATTTTTGGACGTCGCCGGCGGCCGTTAGGGGGCCCGAATCGGGCGCGGGCCGACGGAAGACGGCACGGAGAAACACGCCCATGAAAGGGACAAGCTTGGAAAAAGGGAAACATCGTTGCAGTCCGTTGACTAACGCACGTTACGCAGTTGCTTCAAAGCTAACTCTTACTAACCTACGCAGTTGGTTTCATCGCGTAATAACTTGCTCCTTACAATCAAACAGGGCCGGGACTGCCCCTGTGGAGCGAGTATTCTTATTCGGCGTTAGCTACTCGTTAAGGTACGATTTTCCCAAAGACAAGTTATATACCGTCCAAGCGAGAAAATTTGCATATCGGTGCGTCCATTATAGCCTAACGTAGAACGCGTCTCATTTCCATCGAACTTCGGCGATTGTTCTTGGCAATTATCGCTGGAAGGAAATTATAGCCACACAGTTGCTTGGTCTCAGTTAGCGAGAGCAGGAGCTCACGAGGTACGTCGCGCATTACTGTTTTGCTGCGCCGAATATGGCCCTGTTGCATCGGTTCATCATCTGATTATCATTCGTTCATCATTTTTGAATCAGGAAAACAAGCGGCTTGTCTGTCTCAGCCGACTTAGTTACGTTTTACGTGAACAAAGCACTATACACTAAAACGTACATACGAAGTACCAAGCCGCCAAATAGGCGCTTTTGGCAATTCCTCCTTGCATAACTCTCTGCCATAATCCTTCCGATCACCCCGTGGTTTCAGCCACAACCACAGCGCGACCGCTGGGAGCAGCTTTGCCAGTTCTACCAGCCGTTGCCGCACGCAGCTAGCACAGTGTCTGAGTCAACGTCCCCCTCAGGTGGTAATCCGCTAGGGCGATTCGGAAATCGAGTGTTAGAGAGTGTTCGACGAGGGCTTAGAAGCGAAAATTCTCCAATAGCCGGCGCTAGTAACTCTACCGGAACATCGGAAGAGACCCCAACAGGACGTTATCGTCTCCTTAATACAGGTCGAGGAACGTTAAGTAACCGACTTCAGCGAAGCGCACTCTTCAGAGGACTGTTTCGACCGCGTCCATTGCATTTAAACGCGCATCCGGTTGGCGCTGCAGCGATAGACCCGGATTCAGTACCTAGCACCGACGGCACACAAGTTCAGCGGGCCGACGACCAACGGCCACGGCTAAGCGACAGCAGCGCACATTCATTACCGTTGGATTTTGTTGCGGATCTAACTCATACGAGGATAGCGCCGGACGTTTTACGAGTTAGAGTAAGCCCGCTTTGCGTGCCGCTAGGCGTAAGTAATCGCGTCTCTGAGGAGAACAGCGAACAGGAGGAGCAACAGTTCGACGACAACGAGGAGCAAGAGGAGTACGAACAGGCTTCGCATAACCCGAACACTGCGGAGAGGGCAGAGACGGTTGACTTACCAGAATCGCATACGCATTATCGACGCAAGCGTACGCATTCCGGAACAATGGCGACGGTTGAGGACTTAGCAAGCGAAATTGACAAACTTCGCCGGGATATAGATGCGATGAATGCCCAGCCCAAACCTCAAATTCTAGGTCTTCCAATGCTGCCCCCTAGCACTAAACTTCCGACATATTCTGGCCCAGGTGATGAAAAGACATTTTCGGAGGTCATCGAACGGCTAAACGAGATTGCGAACGCCAGTGCGTGGACAAAAGGTCAACTTTGCGCGCATCTTCCATTAGTGCTAACAGGCGAGGCAAAGCAGCTATACAGCACATTAGATCAGGACGTCAAAGAGAACTGGAAGAAGGCGACGACTGCTCTAGCGGACAAACTCAAGACGAAAGGCGATGGCGGAAGCATCGCGAGAGCCAAACTTGCAGCGCTAGAGCAGGGTGACATGTCTCTAACCGAGTTCGCAGATGAGCTTAGGCGACTTGTTAAGCAAGGGTACTCTAACACGAAGAAGTTTGACGAATCGCAAAGACAACTCATGGCAGTGCAGCAGTTTCGCGCCGGTGTGAACCCGGATTTGCGAGAGCGGATAATATTTAATCCTGAGAAGTCTACGCTTACCGAAGAAGTTTTCGAGGCGGTTGAAATTGAAGCCAAACTGCGTTCAATCACGTCTGACAAGGAAAAGCGCATTGCGAATGTAGCGCAGAAGGCGAAAGTTATTAGGCTGCAGGATGAGGTGAATACCATTCGAGACGACCAGGCGCAAGTTGCATATGTTCAGCAGTTTAATCGTCCGCCGCCGCAGCGAAACTTCTACCAGCGTGCAGAGCAGTTTGGACGTCAGGGGCGCGACTTCTTCAATAGAGCTGCAGAATGGCGTCCACCAGGCTGGCAGCGAATGCAGCAGTTTAGCCCGCGAGGAGCATGGAATCGATTCCAGCGAGGTCGATTTTATAACCGCTTTAACAACGGAGGAGAAAGGAATGAAGGCTACCGGAACGACGACGGCTATCGGCGCAACGACGCGTTTCGGCAGAACAACGACGGCTACCGACGCCAGCAGGAACAGAATCGCTACGACGATCGAAATGGAGGTCGAGGCGAAACCTACCAGCCTTCAGGTTTCAGAGGAGGCAGAGGCGGAAATCGGTTCAGAGGGAACCAGCGATTTCAGCGTGGTCGCGGCGGATTTGCGGCACGCGCTACTATGCCTATGATGTCCATCGTAGCGATTGCGATTGCGATCATCATGGTGTTAGTACCGTTTGCGAGTGCGTCCGAAATGTTCCAGGTGTGCTCGCTTACCACAGGTCCGCACTACATGGAAATGCCCAAACAGCAGTCATGCGTCCCGCCAAATACTGCAAATGCGACCAACGTTACAGTTGAGATTTTCGTTCCGCGCGTGGCCCCGGTATCTTTCACGGCGTACCGATGCTCTAAGAAAACAGATTCGACCTGTACTTACTCTTTCTTCGGCGGTTTGATAGATAAACACCCTATCAAGACCAGGCAGGAAGCGATTAATGCGACTACTTGCTGGGATCTTGTTAGTGCGGCAGTAAATGAGACTGAAACGGCAGATAATCGCACGTTTGTAAGAGTTGACAAGGATGTTTGGCACACCGAGAGCCCGCTACAGCAAGGACGCAGAATCTTCGGTCAATCGTGCACGGCGGTAGAGAACTGGCTGGTTATGAGGGGTTACATTGGCTCTATCGACGGAGTAGGACTCATATCAGACTTAAGTTCTCGTAACAACTGCACCGTGAAGCAAGGCTTTTGTAACGAAACGTCAGGATCTCTCGTTTGGGAAGCACCGGAAAACAACGCATTTTGTCGGTACGAATCAGCTGGACTCTTTCGAGGTTTTACGACGGAAACACGCTTGGCTATCAAGAGCATTCAAGCGGGATTCATCATTAGTGAGAATCAGACAATCGACGACATGACTCGACAATGCTTACCTAGAGGTGTAATAAGAGCAGAAAACGACGTTTTCCTTTTGTTCTTAGCAGGACATAACGACTCCAGGGCGGTACATCACCGTTTCAAGCGATCATCGGACGTGAGGATGCCATTTTCGACAAAACTTCATGCGATTTCGACAAAGATGAAGGCTATCCGGCACTTAGCAAGGACACCGTTGCGTAGCGTGCTCAACAACAGTGCAATAGTTCAACTGGCAGACCAAAAACCGGGCTCCAAAACGCGATGTTCCATCACTCGCGCTTCAGCAAGCGCTACGACACCAAGACCGTTAGTTCAGTTACGTTCGAGAGCTTCGGGGTCAGAACATAAGCCACTTGTCTCAAGGACAGCGAAAACCGGTGATTTTCCGTACTCTCGGGGCCTGACTTTCATCGCAACTTACCACAACGGCACGCGTGAGCGTCCATTTTGGATGTATGAAACGGCTCAAGGACAAGTAGCTCATCACGTATCACAAATGCCGCACAGTTCCGTCATTAATTACCCTATGAACTTCACTCGACTGAAGGTTTTCTGGGAGAACGGCAAAGTTAAGCTGTATCGGAGTATACAGTGGGAGCAGGAAGAGCAGCGTAGAACCTACAGACAGCATAGCGACGGACGTGCGTACCGAATGCTTGCGGAAGATTACATTGCAGTTGACTATTCGGACAATTCAGCGATAGATGGTGTTCTGACGTCGGAACAAATGCAAAGCGTTATG
The DNA here is from genome assembly GCA_020875895.1 of Aphelenchus avenae. Lineage (NCBI taxonomy): Eukaryota > Metazoa > Nematoda > Chromadorea > Rhabditida > Aphelenchidae > Aphelenchus > Aphelenchus avenae. The sequence continues at coordinate 2,566,210 of JNEY01000002.1, forward strand.
GAACAATTCCAAGACATGAAGGAACGGTACGAAACGGAGAAGGCGATTAACGACTTGTTTGAGGAACGCGAAGCGATTCGACTTGACGCCGACGGCTTAATGCGACGTAAACGCGACGTCGAGGTTCAACCTTTAGAAAACGACGCCGAGGATCGTCGAAAACTTGAGGAGGACTTGGCAGAATTCAACAATGCAAGGATGAGACGCAACAACGTAACGCTTAAGCCGGGAGAAGGACTCACGACTGCTAGACCGACACAGCCAACGCGCCCGACAAGGCCAACACAACCTGCAAGACCGACACAGCCCACAAGACCAACGCAACCTACTCGGCCGACTACTCCAACAACACCGTCAAAGCCATCGGACAGACGTGATCCAGCAGGAGTGGCTGGAAGCAAGAACGATCCGAAGGGAAACGAGCAAAGCAACCATGCACTGAATACTAGGCTTCAGTACGCTGAAGATAAGTTAGATCAACATGTGGAGGACACTTTTGATAGCATCTGGAGAGGCGTTTGTGAAGTTCATAACACGCAGGTGCGTTTCATGGAAACGATGGCAGTAGTGGCACCTTCATTAGCTCTTCGTGCTTGGATGAGACGTCCCGACGTTTATGCTATGTTCGTTGGACAAGCTCTAGCTGTTTGGCCCTGCACTCCAGTGCGACCAGAAGTCATTTACTGGAATCGCACGGTAAATTCTACTTGTTACGAAGACGTCGTTGTACGGCTTAACAACACGCTATGGTTCGTTCAAGAGGGCACGCGAGACCTAAAACGAGAGGGAAGGACAGTCAAATGCAGTCAGCGGCGACAGACGCTCTACAAAGTGAATTCGACATGGATTACGGACGATGGAACACAAACGCATGTAGCGTCATTATCGCATCGACTAGCTTTCAAGCATCATCATCCTAACGTCGAATTTACTGCACCTTCGATCTTTAACGCAGACTATACTGCGATAGGAACGCCAGCTAGTTCGTTAGGTAACTACGTGAATCGTATCAACTCTTTGGAGACAAGCGTAGCCAGGTTGCAGCCAGCACCACCGAACACTTTTGTAACAGGAGTTAAGACCCTGCTAAAGGATCTGGATGAAGTGTCGAAGGATGCGGTGGATTCCGTCAAGGAGACGGTTAAGGACTGGAACCCGTTCGAACACTGGTACCATTATATGCTTGCAGTAGCTGGTTTAGCGCTAACACTGGCCATGATAGTGCTATGCTGGTATACAGCTCCATTCTGGTACCCACTGTGTTCGTCATTGCGAAAAATGCGACGTAGAAAACTAACTTCGTACCGGCGTAAGCAAATGCGTTCGAGTCAAGCGTTCGAACAGAAGGAACTGGTAGCTGCAATCGACGTGAGACCAAAACCGGACATCATCTTGCATCACTTTGTTCCCGAGTGCTGTCATGTAATTTCGACAAAGCAGGAAATGGGAAGTACGAATTTCGGAAGTACTACTATGCTGGTTACCGTTAACGACATGCGAGTGGATGCGGTTATCGATACAGCTTCGGATATATCGACAATCGACGTAACAACGTTCCTCTTATGCCATACAGACTTCGAGCGACAGGAGCGAACAGTACGAGCAGTGAATGGAACCAAAGTCGTACTCCTAGGTAAAGCGGTTGTGACGCTTCAGATTAACCGACAACTAACGGTCAAGGCAGAAGTCTGGATTAGAGACGACATTCACGCCGTTTCACTACTGCTAGGAATACCTGTAATTCGTCGACTGAACGACCAGCTAGGCGAGCTACACCTAAAATGCAGCTTTGGGGGTATCAAGCCTGCCATTCAAGCGGGTTTCGACAATGACACAGCGACAGTGGATCGAGGACTAAAACGGAAGGCACACTCCGAGGAGGATACCATCGTTCATCCGGAGGACTACGTGATGGCACCGTTTAAATCAACGATAATAGTACAGCTGCAGAACCAATTCGCCATCGGCATATGGGATACGGCATCATCGGTTTCACTGTGTAGTGCAAACTTTGTGAAGGAATTGCGCTTGCAAGTTAACATCAACCGTTATTGGGTGCGCGACGCACAACTCTACGCAACGAATGGAACACTAGTGCCGATTATCGGATCAGTTCGGACAGACATGACGGTAGGAGGATGCACAATACCCTGCTCCTTGCTAGTGACTGCGTCAAATTCGCAGTGCGACAAGCATCTTCTCATCGGGACCGACATTATGGGCACGCTTCGTCAATTCGGATGCCCAGTCGCCTTCAACCTAGCTAAGCGACAGGTAATGGTGGACAATAACAACATTTATGCATCAACCATCGACTGCGCACATACATTCTCGTGGAGTACCAGCAATTCGAAACCCTTCGTTGAAGTGCAGATCAACGGGGAAAAAGCGATAGCTGAAGTAGATACCGCTTCCCAGATCACTTTCGTCAGCTATGCGTTTGCCAAGGCGAAAAATTGGTACATTCCACGACTTAAGGTTGTTGGCGGACAGCAACTGAAAGTACTGAACGGAACTGAAATGTTCCGCGTAGGCGACGTAGAAGCTGCGATTCAGTGGAACGGAATCGAAATTACAACGCCCATCGCAGTTCTAGGGGACTACCTAGCTCGTCGGCAGTTCAATCCGAGGGTATTCACACGACGTAACGAGTTTGTCATTGGCATCGATGTCATTCAAGCATGGAACCGAAAGTCAGGCGCGATTCAATGGAAAGCTCTTCCGTTTGGAGGAACGACAGTGGAGTTTCGAGCTAATAAAGCACCGGTGCAAAGTATCACGTCAGTAGGAGACACGGACATGCTCTTCGTAACAGTCAAAGTATCGACGGTAACAACTGGATCGGACACGCTGGACGTGATTAGCATGTTCGATTCTGGCAGCGAACGAACGCTGTTGCGAGCATCAACTCTGAACAAACTTGGCGTACAAGTGACTACTCTGACGAACTTCGACTACAAAGCAGCGAATGGCACTAATATCGAAGTGCTAGGAGAAGCACACGTAACGATCCAAGTAGCACATTTGTCACTGTGGACAACGGTTCTTGCTGTAAGAGATACCGATTGTGCATATCCGATGCTATTTGGAGCTGATCTTATGGAGGACATTTGCCGAACAGGAAACGAGCTCTCAATGAACGTGAACGAAGGCGACGTGCGTATAAATTCGACAACCGTCTCCGTACCGATTCTGAATACAGTTGTCCCAGTTCAGTCACAGCATCCAGACGATCGCAGGAATGACTTCTGTAGTAACTGTACGGATAGATCGGACGCGGGTATGCCAGGTTTTACCGACCCTTTTGACAAGCAGGTGGCCGAAATTACAACAGTAATTTGCCTAAACGGTACATCAGTCAAAGCTACGATCAATCAGACAGCAAGCGTCACGTTTGTCAGTAAAAGCTTCGCATCACTTCATGGTCTAGCTTATGTGAGACACCAAGAGGGCAATGCTAGCCATGTATTGTCATATAACGGGTCAACCTTGCTGGCGATAGGCGAAACTCAGGTGCACCTCAAATGGCAAGGGATTCAGCACAAGACGATTGTGAACGTCGTCATCGACCCACATGCGCCGACACGCCGATATACGGAAAGCAAAGAAACTTCAATCGTTGGGGATGATACCTTCGTGATTGGTCAAGACCTTGCCGAGAGACATCATAAACTTCGGTCGACTTCATCCCCGAATCCGTCTAAGCGGCTAATGTGCATAATGTCGACAATAGGCAGCCAGAACAAAGATTCGTGCAGAAGGGGAAGCGGCGTACAGGTACCGATGCTGGTCAATCCCCATTGTGAGCGGACTTATGTGCAAGAATCTCTTCTTCACCAGATTGACGTGCACGTGGACGGCGGGAAAGTGGAACAGTGCGAAACAGTTCCCGATATGAATCGCAGCGTTGTTGGAAAGGCCAACGTTTGCATGCAAATAGGACAGTGTTACTTCAACATATCGGTACTAGCGCTTCGGGATTTCGAAGGCGTACAATCAGCAACGTTAGGACGTGACGCAACTGAGCTAATGCACAACCTGGGACACACCTTCTCCGTTGAGAGCGATGCTAAAGCGGTTAAGGTTGGAGGAGTCCGTATTCCCTTCATGCGACAGAAGCAGGACGGCGAAGAACACGTAGTTTGTTCGACTGGAAAAGCTCTTCGAGTGCAAGTCACAGTTAATAACCACGAATTGGAAGCTTTATTCGACACCGGTGCATCTTTAACGATCCTGGGTCGTCCAGAGGCAGAACAGCTTGGACTATCCTTAAACCGAAGCGAAGCTAGAAGTGCTTCGACGGCGAATGGATCCCGAATGTTCTTCGAAGGATCAACATACGCGAAGATACAGCTGCGGAACAGATCGATCTGGTACAAAGTCTACGTGGCCCAAGAGAGATACTGTCCAGCCCCACTTGTGATGGGTATGGATCTCATCAGACTTCTAGCACCGGACGAAGTAAAGCTCAACTTTAAGTCGAAGAAAGTGCAGTTCGAGCACGACGAGCTGGATTTCGTTAACGCACTGTTAGACGAAAAGCTCACCAAAAGCAATGCCTTTTTACGACTTAAAGTGCCTCAAGACTTGCTGTTAAAGCCTCGATCGGACAATTTTATCGAAGCTGAATTTTGCGAGACGCCGATTGAAGGACAGACTTACCTCGTCACCGAAAGACCGCATCGATACTCAGTCATGGTCGGACGATCATTACATGCAATTATACCTGAAGAAAGCCGGAAAACATTCATTCGAGTGTTAAATTCAGGAAACAACGAGGTGCTGATTCGTGCTAATTCAGTAATAGCACAGGCTGAACAGGTAGCGCCGGAGGATATTACAGATCCGATCTTCGAAGTTAACGCCGTCGTAACCGAAACAGACGTTAACGAGGATATACGTCAACTTCGTTCCATGCAGCATAGGCAAGACAGAACACGCCGTATCGGTTTGAAACGACTAAAAATCAAACACCGGCGCTCTGAATGGAATGAAAATAAACAGCGCTTGTGGGAAGCAAAGCTTGACCGGGAACTGGACCTACGGCAGTCAATTTTGACGCCAGCCGGAAAGGTCATACTGAGGAACATTCTGAATCGGCACGGGCCTAGCTTTGTGCAAGACGACGGCGTGATCGGCAAATATTGCGGGCCGATCGAAGCGACGATAGATCTTCAGCCTAACGCGAAGCCTATACGACAAAGACCGCGACGCATACCACACATGCTAGAGCCCGTGGTTTTAAAACAACTGCAAACATGGTACGACCAGCAGGCGATTCAGACGAGTAATAGCCCTTATGCGTCGCCGATTGTAGTCGTTGGAAAGTCCGGAGGCACGGAATGGCGCACATGTATTGACTATCGGCTCTTGAACGCACAGATGCAACCCGCAACGTACATTATTCCGCTTATGACAGACCTAATCGATAAGGTAGCAGGACATAAATACTACAGCAGTTTCGATATCGCCAGTGCGTTTACACAAGTACCAGTGAAGGAAGAGGACGTTTACAAAACGGCGTTTGTCACACCATACGGGCAGTTTGAGTGCCTCCGCCTCCCGTTCGGTATTAAGAATGGGCCGCTGATCATGACCAGGGTCATGGAGGACGTACGCCGGTACCTAACCTCCTCCACGTTCATCTACATTGACGATTGCTGCCTCGTGGCCGATTCAGAACACCAACATTTAAAGGACCTCGACCAATTCTTCAACGTTTTGGAACGTTTCAATCTGAAGCTTCGCTTCGACAAGAGTTTCTTTTGTCGTGATGAAGTTCGCTATCTAGGCGTACTAGTTAGTGAGAAAGGGATAAAACCAGACCCAAGAAAGGTCGCCGCAATCAAGTTAATGAAACAGCCGAAAAACCTGACGGAACTACGGGGAGTAATCGGCGCGTTTTCGTACTGGCGCCGTTTCCTGCCGAATTTTGCACGAATTATGGCACCGTTGTACGCACTGACGCGAAACGAGGGAAAAATTACTGACGATAAAGGCAGAATCATCGGCATTGTGGGACGTTGGACACCGGAATGTCAAAACGCATTTGATACCATCATCGAACTCCTGTCAACGGCACCGGTTTTGGCAGCCCCATGGATTGGGCATGAGTATATTATCGAGTTTGACGCTTCAAAGGTCGCGTTCGGCGCCTGCCTCATGCAAAGAGGCAAAGACGGGCTAGTTCATCCCATCTACTACGCATCTAAGCTAACCAATAAAAGTCAGGCTAAGTTCCCGTCGGTGGAGCTTGAAGCAGCGGCCTTAGTCTGGTCAGTTCTCTTCTTTGCCCCATACATTACTGGTTGCGGCGTTACGACGGTGCGAACCGACAACTCAGCACTATGTTCGCTAATGAAGAAGAAGGATTCAACGCTTACCGGACGTTTGCTTCGGTATCAAATGGCAATACAAGGCTTTGACCTTAACATTGTCCACCGGAGTGGAACTTCTAATCGATTTGCCGACTATTTGTCACGTTATCCTGGAGCAGGAGCTCAACCACCGGAACCGGAAGATAAACCCGCAGCAAATAAAGCGGAAACTACTGCGGAGGTAACGGCAGTTGAGGACATCGAATTTCGCCTTACTCCGGCAAGAATCCACCATGAACAAATGCGAGACGAAAACCTCAGAACGGTGTACAACGCAATAGTTCATCACAAATATCCAAAAGACAGCGCAGAAAGACGCTTGATAACTGAGCGCTTAGCGCAGCATACAGTCAAAAACGACGTAATCCATCGAGCGGACAAGGACGGTCAGGTTAAAATCGTGCTTCCGCATGCATTGCGAGAGCGGATTATTACGGATATTCACGGGGACCCGTTGGAAGGCGCACACCTCGGGGTGACGAAGACCTACGAGAAGGTTGCACGACGGTACATCTGGAACGGCATGCGGGATGACGTTTCTTCCATTGTTCGTTCTTGTGGCAAGTGCATGGCTAGGAAGTCACCGCCCACCAAACTAACTACTGAGCCAATACATCGCTGGCCTCCGGCAGTTAGGCCTAATTCCCGTGTTCACGCTGACATCGGAGGCCCGTACGTTCGCGGGGATAACAACTTCACGGTGGTCTTAATCACGATCGATGCGCTTACCAAATGGGCGACGGCCAGTCCGCTGCGACGGCAAACGAGTGAATTAATTGCAGAGGCCTTTGAGCGGGATCTCATTTGTCAGCGAGGTTCACCGGAAACACTGGTTACCGACAGAGGCCAAAACCTGCTAAGCGAGACGTTTGCGAAGCTTTCTCACCTCTACGGATTCAAGCACTATGCTGTTAGCGCATATCATCAGCAGTCGAATGGTCAGGTTGAGCGATTCATGCACGTTTTAGCTAACATGCTAGCATGCTATGTTAACAAGCAAGGAACCAACTGGCCAAAATACGTATACAAGGTCGTACACGCTTACAATACTTCCATCCATGCGACGACTGGACAGTCACCATTCTACCTTTCCTTTCTACGTGAAGCCTGGACACGAACAGATTTGAGACTTTCACTTTTCGAGGGCGAACAAGTTTTCGTCGAGGGGGAAGTGAGTGAAGCGGAAAAACTACGCAAACGATGCGAAGAACTAGCACGAGTTAGTCAGACAGTCTGGACAGCAGCACGGGACGCTATCGAGACGAAGGAAATTCTTCGAAATTTATACGAAGACGAGCGTCGACATGCGAAACCGCACGGTTTTAAGGTGCAACAGCTGGTTCTACGCTACGTACATCAGGTTCCGGAAGAGCAGCGTCATAAATTCAGGCCGTACTGGAACGGGCCGTACCGTATTCTGAAATTGGCCGGTCCAAATGCGACAATTAAGCCTCTTGCCGAGGGAAACCAGAAGGAAATCACCCTTCACGTAGACCACCTAAAACCATTTGCCGAATCGATTACGTTGCCACTTCATAGCGGGGACGCGCCGCGAAATGACTCCGATGGTACCGACAGTGACAGTGCGCTAGGGCAGGACCAGGAGCAGTCCGAAGAAGAAGAAGGACCGGAAATCTCACCTAGCGTTAGGGCCTGAGCGTGTAGAAGTTACAAAAAGGCCCCGTAACAGGTCCACTGTTGATCTAACTAACGATGCTGTTCACTTTACTTGAGGTACGATGGCGACTACTACTTTCTATGGCGACTACGATGCGCTCGGAATGCGGGTTCTATGGTTCTATGGTACGCTACATGCGAATACATGTTCGGGGCTCATGTACACGGCTGGTTCCACAGCTATCGTCGAAAAGCCCCATCGAAAGGTGCCTTTGGAATTCCTAACGGGTCTCGTCTCCTCATTGAAGGTTCGGTTCGAGCGACTACGCGATGGTTCCAGCTGCTACGAGTTCTTGCCACCTACGCCATTCGTCAACGATAACTACCACCTATTAGCTAAACAGGGATAGCTTTTGAAATTGGCCCTATGTTACTTTTGAATATATTTGTCATCCTAAAAAGTACCGTCGTGGGCGACGCTCCGAGGGGGGAGCCATGTGGCGTAGCTAACATCGACGCGTCAGCCCCACTCGAACGCCCGCGGCGGCAGGCCTTTTCTCCGCCTCGCTCCGCCCATGTGCTTGCTGTTACGAATGTGTTTTCTATGACTCGGGGAGTTGGATGGAATGAAGGCTTAACATCACGTTGTTTGAGGCCTTTCGAGGCTTAGGCTAGTGAGCTACGGACGCAGGAACTGTAATGGAATTCCTTTATTACGGAGCTTAACAACAGTACTCCACAGTAGTTGACCACTCGAATCCTTAGCGGCTTTCGCATATTCGTCGTATCAATACTGTTCTCACGATTCCTTTCAGCACAGGAAGAGTAAGAAAACATAATCGGTAGAATGCATGCAAGAGCCTTAAACATCTAAAGCACGCACGTGTTATGAAGCAGTCTAAAAAAGGTGTTGTTGACAAAGGCATTTTTTTGGAATCGAAGTGAAAGCAAGCCCGAAGCGGTGTGGGATGCTCCGTCCGGATGAAAGCGACCGGATAACATCATCTGCACTGTTCCTGTCAATGTACTGAGAGGCGCGCCGAATGAGGTCACTTTCTCCATCCTGCCCTCGGGACATCATCGCCGTCGAATGACCACCAAAAGCAACTATTGCGCATTAGGCTCCTAGCGCTGCAGTCCCGACGTAGCTTTCTGCCAGTATTTAGCACTGCGCCGCAAGCTTGAAGGTACAGTTGTCTTCAGCAGAACTATTTAAAAATGGCGCCATGCTTTAGGGTAACAGTATGTCATGGGCAAAAACAAACGAAAAACTTTCTACGCCAAATAAAAAGTGTTACTAACCGCAAATTGTATTTGCGTATCCGAGTGCTTTCTTAGTACTGGTGCCCATAGCGTCCTTACAGCAACTAGTCCTTGTTATAGGACGACTCCTATAGTCGCCTCCTTAAGTGTAGTGTTAGTGTGTGACCTGTTGCAGCGACGTTATCTGCGCCTCATTTGCGAAGCCCGTACGTCCAGCAAGTCTCTTAGCAGCGTTTCTCCTGGCCGGTCTTGAAACGCTTTAACCGGACACAATGCCACGACAAATTTTGTGAAATTGCTTGACATCGCTTCAACAGTTATTAGCTCTTGTAATACTGGAGGATGTATAACGGTGCACCGTCAAAGAAGAGGCGCAGAAAGAACGGAGCTGAAGGTAACTTGCCTCATTTGTCCGTCAGTTTCGTCCTTTTAGCTTATCTCAATACCAATGCTAGCATATAGAATCGATCTTTTTCAATCATTCGGTAGTTAATATCTCTTTTAGGTCCTGCTTCGAATGGCGAGCAAACTGCGCGCACTATTACGCGAGAGAAAGCCCTGGAGCTGGGTCTTCCTAACCGATGGACGTATTGCCCACCAATGGGAAAAGTACAGTGGATACCTGGTTAATCTGCTAAAACTAAATTAGCAGGTTGTTGCGGAAAGGTTTCTACCCATGAAGACGCCGCTATCGACACTTTACGATGAGCTGCTTGAACCGAAGCTACGCTTCCATCCTCAGGATGTCTTTCGATGTCGACTCAATGGCGCTAAGGAAGGTGCAAAGATTGGCATGTGGATCGACCTCACCAAGACGACGCGATACTACAACAAGGACGAGGTAGCATTCATGGCCTTCTGCCTTGTTCTCCGTAAAGACGCTAATTCAGGTAGAATGTCATGGATGCGTGTACAAGAAAATGCCTATGGAAGGGCACAACCAGGCGCCGACGAAAGAGGAAACCAGTCGCTTCATAGAAGAAGTTCGAAACTTCGTCGATGTACGTTCTCATATGAGGTTCGACGCAGCTTACACATTGTTCTAGGAGCATCCGGACGACGTTATTGCGGTTCACTGTACTCACGGCTTCAACAGAACGGGGTTCCTCGTCATCTACTACCTGGTGGAAGAGTACGGCTATGCGCTAGAGATGGCAGTCGAGGAGTTCAAGAAGTGCCGGCACGATGGGATCTACAAGCAGGACTACTTGGACGAGCTTGTCGGCCGCTTGGAAGAGGACCAGCAAATCGAGGTTAGTTTGTCGAGCAGGGCTCAGGAGTTACTTTACCTTAAGGCTCCTCCGAGACCAGAATGGGAGAGCGGGCCGGATCCTTCGATCAACTACGAGCGACTTTTGGACATCCCGAGTTCGGCGGAAAGTTCAGGTTCCAATACATCTTCTACGCACACGGGCTCAGGTATGTGTTACTCGGTTAACTACCATACTATCATTATTTCCAGCCTCCTTGTAATAATAGCAGTGTGTTTCTAGACACAAGGAGGAAAGAAATATGTTTTGTTACAGAATTAGTTGGGTACATTTTTGACTGAAATTTAGAAGAAGCCAACGGGATCGCGCCAGAAACTAGCGGACCACAGTTCATGGATGGCAAGGTGCCCGCCGTAACTCTAGTGACCGACAGCGCGATGACCGAGTACCTACAGACCACGGTAATTGCACATGCTTTTGCGCTTTACTACTTTCACTGAACTGGAAGTTCTTGCTAAAAAAGAGCCGCTCGTTTAGATTAAAGAAATGTGCAAAACCAAGAAGAAAGGCTTCCCGGGCAGCCAACCGGTGTCATTGGAGCGGTCGCCAGAGAACAACAACCTCGATCTCCTTGTGCGCGAGGAGTACATGGTCTCTTGGAAAGCCGACGGAATGAGGTCAGTCCAGAACAGTACAGTGTGCGCCATCCTTCTCCATCTTCAGATATCTTGTCCTCATCAAAGATAAGGGCCAGGTATACGCATTCGACCGCGACAACAACGTTTTCGAAATTCCGAATTTACACTTTCCCCATCGCAAGGGCGCGCGTGACGTCCGCAACACGCTTGTCGACACCGAGATGATCATCGAGCACGTTAAGATGGACAATGGTCAAGTACAAGAAGTTCCTCGGCTTCTCATCTACGACATCGTTGTCTTCGAGGTAAAGCAAACACACGCCGACCGATACCCAACTAGCATGCTGGCTTCAGGACCAGGACGTCGGAAAGTTGGATTTTCGCAAGCGCTTCGAGTGCATTGATTTCGAGCTGATTAAGCCTCGTACTAAAGCGTTTATGGAAGGAAAGCTTCGACGGGAAAAGGAGATCTTCAGCGTGCGGCGAAAGGGATTCTGGAACGTGGAGGCTATCGCAAAGCTGTTCGATCAGAAGTTTCTAGCTAACCTAGGTCACGAGATTGACGGTCTCATTTTCCAACCTGTGCACAAGGTAGAATTCATTAAGGCTAGCTCCTCAGCCTTTATGTCTTTTGTAGGAATACATAGTGGGACGATGCCCGTTCATTCTCAAGTGGAAGCCGCCTGAGTTGTGTACGATCGACTTTCGTCTCAGCATCGCGAAAGAAGTCCGGCCGGGAGAAGTACCGACCTACGTGGGACTGCTGTTCGTCGACCGGAACACGGAGTTCGCCCGAATAGTGCCGGCCACTAAGACGCTTCAGAAGTACGATGGAAAAATCGTCGAATGCCAGTTCATTGTGAGTAGCCTAGAAACAGTCAACCAGCATTCTTGTCTCTAGCGGGATGTCACTACGGGCCTGCTAATCCCTGCTTTAGAACAACAAGTGGCAAGTGATGCGCGAGCGGACGGACAAGAGCTTCCCGAACGCCTTGAGCACTGCGCAGTCTGTGGCCAACTGCATTCGGTATCCGATTCATCGGGATGGGCTGATCGATTTCGTACTGAAGCACGCACGACGGCAACAAGCCCATCATGGGGCTCCGTCGCAGCATGCCCACCATTAGTATTTCCCTGACTAATCATTTTTTTATCATATTCGGCCTTAATGTGTCTGTACCTACACAAGTATTGCCGGTCATAAAGGGTTTCAGCTCAAATGCGTCGCTCGAACTATCTTGTTTTCATAGAGTAAGCGTATGTCTCCGTCCGCGACCGGGGCTGTGTCTCGCTATATACCGCCGACGACAGCTTGTGCTTCTATAATCATTTCTTCGGGCTCATAGTCGGTTGGCGTTCAACAATTCCGACTTGCACTTCGTTCGGAAACTGTGAAAGTGCTTGTGATTAAACGCGGCACAAAGTCGCTAAAACATGAAGGAAAAATTGGAACCCGTTGGGCAAATAAACGTATCGCATTTCGTTGGCCTCCTGCAGGGGAGCATTTAGGCGGCGTTCATGTTCAGCTTATCCGATGAGAGCTACTGCGCGTAAAGAACATGGAGAGCCTTCCGTGCACTGTTAATGTGTCAACTTGAATTTCTTTACACGCTTTGGATAGCGGGATAACGAAATGGTCTTCCGTTAGACAATTCTTCTTGCGGCACGCTAGGGTTACGTTACTTACATGGACGTGCAGCACGTTAGGGTTATCCAGCCCAACGAACCCCAACGTTATGATTTATGCGTTCGTAAAATGACTCTGTGCCGGATAAAATGATTTCCGGGACGCGTATTCGCAGTGCTCAGATACTTGGTCACATAGCGCTAAACATGCGAAGACCGTCCCAAGGGAGGGAGCGAGTCCACATCCTTGAGCCTTCACGCTTTGAACAATTATATGTGGCGGCGCCCAGAAATCGCTCATGGCTTTTTTGCAACTCTGGCTAGCAAAAATTGTGGATTTTAAGGAGACGGCACCTCCTGCGGTAGGATGCTCCGGTTCCGCCCGCAATATGTGGACAAAAAGGAGGGAATCTCCAGTGTCCAATTTGAATTTATGGGCCGCATAAACCGCTCACTGAGCTTAGCAGCAGTCGCATACCTGCGAGATTGGCCTCACTACGAAGCTGCCTTACATAGCCGCTGAGGGCCACCCGGGAAGGGACAAGAGCACCGCCTCCTGCTGTTTGCTCCTCGGTGGACCAAACACCTTCCCTTCCGGAATTCCTGTTGGTTGAGCGGTGCCTTTCACATCAACTCCTGTCTAAGGCCATACAAAGGGCGCACTCGTAATTTCGGAAGCCCGCCAGGCGTATTCACTTCCAGCTTCGACCGCCAATCTATTTAAATACAGAGCTTGATTTGCATGGCGCGCTTTCATAAGGGCCAGTTGAAGCTGTCACCGCTAAAACTTCGTGTCGCGGTACGCTCGGTTTATTCTCCCAGCAATTATCCTCCGTATCCCATAACGTGAATATGTCAAATACTTTATGACCATGAGCACTCCCTGAGTGCATAGTTGGTCTAATCCGGATTACTCAACAGAAACCCATTTGGGTGATATTTACTACCGTCGGCTCACCGCCCTTTCACCGTCCTCTGTTCATACAGTCGTGTATTTAGAACTTTAGGCTTTGGAATATGCAGCTTCGGTGCCGGATTTTTCCTGGGTCGCCGTGATGCATCATGTCACAGAACCAAAATGGCGCTGATTGGATACTCCGTTCTATTCTCTTTAATGATTTCACGTACGCTGTCCAAGTCCGACGCATGCAACGATAAATTTCTGGATGATTTTCGGCGGCAGTGCATGTCAGGTATCTTTGTCAGGTTCTTACAAGTGTGAGTTGCTCGCATGCTTAAAGGAATGTTTGTTTGGCCACATAACCTGTATCGCATTCTACCTCGGTGAGTGCAACAAAGAGGCGCGCAACCTCCAACCCTCTTGCGGTACCGCGCCCTTTGTTGCCCTATAGCCGAGTTTTGGGTGTCGACGTAGAAGATTGCGAGAGATGCTAAGTATGAATGCTAAGCATGCTAAGTACTTACAGGCCTAGTTGTTGGATGATGACGGAAATAGTTTCAGGAGATTGGCAGCAAAAGTTTTACTTCGACAAAGCGTCTATGACATGCCGACTTTTCTGGTGAGTAAAGGAACGCAGCCACACCAAAGAGGTCCTCCAAGGGCCTTAAATATTAATAAGCAGCCACTCGGACGCTCTTTCCGCTAAGTCTTTCTAGGGTATAGTGGATAAAAATACAAATCTTTACAGGTACGACGGATGCCCCTTAGACTCAAGGAACGTCTTTAACGACTTGCTAACTTGTCAATCACTGTGCGAAGAAAAACTGCCCAGCAAGCAGCCAGAATGCCTCCAAGCTTTCGACGAACACTATCGGGACGAATGCAACGGAGGAGAGTGGCTCCAATACTACTACTATGACAAGTCTCGTCGAGTAGGCTGGATGCAACAACAGGCCTACAGCGTGAAGTTTTAGCGGTGCATTGCATTCTGGTACGGTGGATGCAAAGGACCCAACCAGAACATTTTCGCCAGTTACGAGGCGTGTTCTCAGACATGCGAGGACCTCTCGCAGGTTCCAAGTAAGTGATTGATAGGAAATATTTCACATTTCCGGTTCAACGATGCCTTGAGCAGAAATATTGTTGTAGAGCCACGGACATCCAAGCCGACAACCGTGGCCTACCCAATTGCCATCCAGACAACCGCACGGTTGCGCAACCCTCAAGCAGTGGATTTGACAGCCACGTTAACTCCAATCAACGACGAAAACGTGTTCGACACGTCCAACCCTTGTCAAAACAATGGCACTTGCGTATACGACTATCGAAGGAAGACCTACTACTGCAAATGTGCACCCGGGTACACTAACGACAATTGCACCGAACGCATTGGTATGGAGTGGTTCTATACAGACGTGGGATGCACAAGTGGATTTAGACTACGACCCATGCGCTGCGAGACCCTGTTTGAACGGTGCCACGTGCAGTGCCAAAGCTGGCAAGTCGAAGACCACGTACGAATGCTTTTGCGCCAAAGGCTTCGGTGGCATGCACTGCGAGCAGAGTACGTTTGCTAGTGCAACTCATCCCATGCGACTGAACGGACAACGAAAATAATACCTACGGGCTCTTGATTTTGCTGCGTGGCACTACTCGCTTTAGGACCATGTGACGTGAAGCCATGCAAGAACGGCGGCGTGTGCAGAACCACGCGTGGCATACCGGCATATTTCTGCGAGTGTCTGCCTTTTTGGGGCGGCAAGGAATGCGATATTCGTAAGTCAAGACATTGCGCTAATGCGGCTAAATCGCTTGTGGGTTCAGTTATCCCTGAACCGAGCACTCGCACGTACGGAAAGAACGTTCAGTTGCTCTCGAGTGGGAAGGCAGAATGGATTGAGGACCTAAAGCGACGACAGCCAAAGGGTGACCGTGAAATCGCGGGTAAAGCAGGTATGCTTAACTTGCCTCGAAAATCACTTTTCATTCGTTGTTTTTAGACAGTTCAGGTGAGAACGTGCTGTCGACATCCGCAGATGCCATGCTTCCGCATAGTCCCGGACACGGTGAGCACCGAGTGACAGCAGTCGATGCTACGCACGCCAACGCTAATACAACCGCAAAGTCGAAAGGCGCAGCAAGGAGTAGCAAGTCACTAGCAGCATGTAGGCACCCCGCTATATTTTTGTTCACATATCTTCTAGCCTTTTCCCTGTACATTTGCAGCTCATAATAAAAGACGATCGCTGGTCAAATGTGCTCGATGGAACACATTTTTCTAAACCAGTGGTTTCACTGGCGTCAATGGTCGCTTTATTAGTAAAAAATCAGATCGTGGTTAAGCTTGCACGTCGGCGATGGGCGTTCAGTCCTCGCCTTTTCCAAGATTTCCGAGGCTTCTTCCGCTATCCGGTCAGCGAAAAGTTCGAGGCGCGAAAGTTCAAACCTAACGTCGAATTATCTTTGAGCTTTACGAGCAGGAACGAGTACGTTATGATGACACTGACTAGCTAAACAAAACGGTTGCATGCGGTAGGTGACGGCACTCTCACTAACCGTGAAGAAGGTAGCTCTTTCTAGCGGAAACGCCCTCCACACCGTCATTCCCCACCTAAAAAATGCGTTTTCAAATAGTTCGGTAACGAAGAGGCTTACATATACTGTGTTGACATCTTGTGCACGAAGCACGAAATCTAAACACCAATACTCTGCTTTTTATAACTTCGCATGGGCTCACTTGAAACCTGTCCAAGTCTGCATTCGCATCCGGCACTATTGTTAGTACAGCGCTGAGTATTTTTCTAGTCTAAAAGACGTTCGTTCTCTTCGTATCCTTTTCATATGAGAAGTTATGCTGAGGCAAAGCCTACCTCCTCGTTAGTACGCATTCCCGTCGAGCAAATGGCGCAGATGTGCACCAGTGCAACGGTAATTTGCAGCGCAGACCAGCCGAGGTTCAGTCGGACTCGTTCCGTGAGTAGCATTCGGATGTGCTCAGAACGGATTTGCAGCTCCGTTATAGGCTCGGATAAGCTAAATCATGTTCTGTCATTGACGGTAAGGAAGCAGGTGCATACCTTGACGTTGGCTGCGTTATGAAGTAGATCGTAAGACACAACATTATCAGAGACCAAGCTAACGAGAACAAGATGAAAGGGTTGAAGAGGCTTCCGATTGCCTTCTGCAAATACCGAGTGCATGACGCGCGCTGCAATGACTTACCTGAACCGTCGCTATCCGCAGAAACTGCTCGTAGTAGAACTTCAGACTAAAGCGTCGTTTCTGATGTTCGCTCTTCAGCGACTCCTTCAGGAGCCGACACCAGAAGCAGACAACTCTGTTGCAGAGAATGTAGTAGAACAAGGGCACCACGTTCCAGACACTCAGCAGCGGAACAATGATGAAGCTCGGATCCGTGAGCCATTCAACGAACTCCCTACATTTATAGTGTAGGGTGTTGGAGTTAAGGCGATTCTCTGCTCTCTCCCAAGGAAGAAGCCACTCATATGCAGGCAACTACAATAGCCGGGGTTTCAAAAGTTTGACCGGCCATGACGCTTTGCTCTGAACTGCTAGCCAATCACGTGCAGGCGGGTCCGGGTTCGTGGCTACTCTGAAATGTCCGGGTCCCTCGAACCCTGAAGGGCTCGGCTATTGGAAATCTTGCACAAGGCGATTCAAACGATTGGATCCCCTTGCGCAAAAACGGAGCTATTTTCGGATTCTCCATTCGCGGTAACCACTTAGGGTTCTATTGGTCACAGCTTCACCTTCATTATGTCCGATATACAAATCATGCATAAGCGATCCCGCTATGGCATGTAAGCAGGAGAACCCATTGAGCTCCCTTCACTATATAAACCCCTGTCCAATATGCTGCTGGCCTGAAACCCAAGACACTCATGTTTAGACTTCTTTCGCCAGGTTGGGCCCCATAGCACGGCAGGCGAATTTCCCTAGAACTCTAGCATGCCACACCGATATCATACGATTCGTACGCATGAGTGTGCACATGCTTCCGCATGCTGTGGTACCGCTTGGTACGCACAACTAGACACATGCATGCGCACAGCATGGCATGCTGCCTGTATTTTCCTAAAAGTTAAATATCTCCTTGTTGCTGCTCGGTCAAGTTCTCTCAACGTATCATCCAGAAAAAACTTGCGCTTTCACATGCTGCATTCCAGCGCTGAAAGCTAAGCTTGCTGAACGTTCTGTCACCCGTGCTANGACTTCACTGTCACTAACCGTGAAGAAGGTAGCTCTTTCTAGCGGAAATGCCCTCCACACCGTCATTCCCCACCTAAAAGGCGTTTTCAAAATAGTTCGGTAACGAAGAGGCTTACATATACTGTGTTGACATCTTGTGCACGAAGCATGAAATCTAAACACCAATACCCTGCTTTTTATAACTTCGCATGGGCTCACTTGAAACCTGTCCAAGTCTGCATTCGCATCCGGCACTATTGTCAGTACAGCGCTGAGTATTTTTCTCGTCTAAAAGCCGTTGATGCTCTTCGTAACCTCTTCATATGAGAAGCTATGCTGAGGCTTGACTAGGCAAAGCCTACCTCCTCGTTAGTACGCATTCCCGTCGAGCAAATTGCGCAGATGTGCACCAGTGCAACAGTAATTTGCAGCGCAGACCAGCCGAGATTCAGTCGGACTCGCTCCGTTAGTAGCATTCGAATGTGTTCGGAACGAATTTGCAGCTCTGTTATAGGCTCAGATAAGCTAAAGAGTATTTTGACATCGCAGATAAGCAGACAGGTTTCATACCTCGACGTCGGCTGCGTTATGAAGTAGATTGTGAGACACAACATTATCAGAGACCAAGCTAGCGAAAACAAGATGAAAGGGTTGAAGAGGCTTCCGATTGCCTTCTGCAAATACCATGTGCACGACGCGCGCTGCAATGACGTACCTGGACCGTCGCTATCCGCAGAAACTGCTCATAGTAGAACTTCAGACTAAAGCGTCGTTTCTGATGTTCGCTCTTCAGTGACTCCTTCAGGAGCCGACACCAGAAGCAGACAACTCTGTTGCAGAGAATGTAGTAGAACAAGGGCACCACATTCCAGACACTCAGCAGCGGAACAATGATGAAGCTCGGATCCGTGAGCCATTCAACGAAGTCCCTACATTAATATTGTAGGCTAATGAAGATGATCCTATGCCGTCTTACGAAGAAGAACTAGCCTATCGCGTGCGTAAAGCGCAGACAGCCACGCTAGCCGGGATTCACAAACTTTTACCGGCCATGACTCTCTGCTCAGATTTTCTGGGCTAAGCACAGGAGACTCATTCATAGACTTTTTTTTGCTGGTTTGGGCACATAGCATGGCAGGCGTATTTCCCTATAACTCTAGCATGCGACACCGCCTAGTACGCTTTAATGAGCGCATGCATGCTTACGCATGCGGTACCGCTTGATACATATGGTATGGTGACACACATGCATGCGCACAGCATGGCTATCCACGTCAAAGCATCGTTCGGAAAAAAAAAGCTTAGGCCGTCGTATACTGCATTCCGACACTGAAAGCCAGGCTCGCTGAAGGTCGTGCCATCCCATCACGCAACCCCGTCGTTGCCCCAGTTTCGCTATTACTGTTTGATCATCCGCTTGAGAGGTTCTACTATAGAGCTGGTGTTCTTGTTTACGTGATCTATTGAGAGGATTCAAATATCAGCTTCGGATTGCGTGACATTCCTTTGCGGTTCTGTTACTTGCGAGAAGACTAGTGGGCGTAGCACCCCGAGCGCCCCGACACAGGAGGCCAATCTTGCTTTCGTACCTTGGCTGAGATTTGTTGAGCGAAATAGACTCGTAGATGCGGTACGTCAAGGGCACCGTTGCGGTAAACAAAACGGCGACCAAGAAGCTGATGTTATAGCGAGTCAACGGTGGACATCTTCCAAACGCCGACCTTAACAGTTATCAAACGGCATCCGTGCGTACAACTCGTCAAGCGTACCGAAAACTTAGCTGAACGCTGTTCATCAGCCGCAACATTTTGAGGTGTGGGCGTACTCGAAGCGCGAAGAATGAGATGAAGAACATATTGATGAACGGCTTGATGCCCGTGATGATCGAGGAAACAGTGGTTGCGTGCAGAAATCCGAATTTTTCGTGGTACTTGAGCAGGAGGTCGACATTACGTTTGAACAAGTACAGGTTGAGAACAAAGAAGCCCACCGAGAAGACTGCTAGTATGGAATACAACTAAAAGAATGTAAGGTTGGGATGTCTTGAGATGTTAAACCGTTGTGCTAAACTCACCGACAACTGAATTGTGCGGTGCTTTCTCGTAGAGCTTGGGCCCAGAAACCCAGGAAAGTATCCCAGGCATCGCAGAACGTTCAGTACGGGTTTCAAGCGGTTAGTTACCGGTCGCAGCGTGCTGGAAATGCCGAGGAATAGGTAGTTACGTCGAGTGGAGGGCGCTCTGAAAGAGTCGATGTTTCGTTTAATCCCTATTTAATTAAGAATAATTGAATGGGGCTAATTAGCTCACCCACCTTTGCAAGTAGCCTTCTCGGGTTGCCGAGCCGTTCGCCGTCGGTACACCCTCGTCATCGTTTTCCAATAACGCGTCTTCAACCCCACGAAACGGATACATGGTCTACAAATGTTTTACGGAAACAAGTAGTAAATATGATATAATAATATTAAGTGCATATACTACTTAACGTCCAAATTCGGAGCTAGCAAGTGCAACAGTGTCACGTTTTTATGGATCAGCTCGTCGGAAGACTCTCATTCGAGCACAGTGTTGCAGCAGAGCTTGCAGCTTGCACTGTCACGTGCACGGGCACTAATGCTTGAGATCATAACACCCTTCCGTCGGCGGGCCAAAATAGAGAAAATGAGGAAACCGACCTCTTACAAGCCATTAAGTAACCTAATAACGAGCGGACTTAATAGCGTGCGCCGCCGCTCAGTGGCCATACTCGCGCTTCGTGTGTAAGGGTATGGGCTGCTGTAACTAGGAAACACTACTTCTTAGCCCGGTGCTCGGAAATGTTAATGAAAACGACGGGTGAAACCGCTTTCGTAAAACAAGCGGACCTTACCTAAGTGCATGTGCGTGAGTCGAGCTTGGGCATTCCCCGCTAGAATCGCATGACATCGGACTTATGCGGCCGACGTTTAT
>JNEY01000002.1:2588226-2611755 GCA_020875895.1 Aphelenchus avenae
AACTTAGATCCACGCAGCAATCATAACTTTAGGAGCCTGGCGTTAACTTTATTGTCCGAAAACTTTACGACTGCACGCGTGAGGTCGGACCACTTGGTCAACTGGGATGGGTCTTGCTTCAACCCACGTCGTTTCCAAACCAATTTGACAACCGTTTAAACGAGCATCGTTAAATTACTGTGACATCGAAGCAAGAGCCTAAGTGAATCACTGAATCGAGATTACTGCACTTTGTTTCAAGCGACAAACGAAGCGTTCAATTATTACTGCAACAATGCGGCACAATAAATCGCTGTAAATTATAGGTACATGCTGGCCACGCTGCTGAGAGGGCGAGACGATAGCTCAGTTCCAACAAGATGGGTAGGCTGAGGTGATGCCGAGCGTCGATCTTCGGCACGAGTCTTGCTAGTGACGTGCTTCACTGATGCGCTGGACGAGAATGTGTTGATAGAGCTATTCGTCGAGACCAACTGGCCGCTGGTGCTTCCACGGCTTAGCGACTTGCGCTTGCTCTGCGCTGTGTAACCACCCTTCATAGAGTCGACCTGAATGAATCGGTTATGCTACTCCTGTGCTATTTTTGATGCTTAGAACTACAGAATACGGATGGGTGTTGAAGTTACGTGCCAGAAAGGATGTCAGCGCAATCCACGCTCGAAATGCCTCTCTTTTCCCGCGAACTGCCTCACTCTTCGCCACGGCTTCGGTAATACAGTCCCCAAGATCGTCCCATATTTGAGCCGACAGTGGACCGCACAGTGCAAAATGCACCTCTCCGATCTTCAGGCAACGATCCTGCAACCGGTGCTTGGAATAAAATTGGTGTGGTTAAACGCTCACCTGCACGGGCTTGGACGGCCTGTTTAGGTCTTGAACAGACGTGTCGTATAGGTCGGTGAGCATCTTTACGTGCTCTTTGATGTCCGAACACTTTCCAGCCGAGAACCCTTCGACGATGTTCATCTTTTGAAACAGCTCCTTCGCCTTCGAGTTCTTCTGCATAAGCTGCCTGAAATGCGGCTACTGTTTCTGCGATGACATCCGACTGTGAATTTTTTGTAAATCGACAGGTGTTTTTTTCAGCTCCACTAGTGCCCAAAGCTGTTCTAATTGTGCCAGGCGACGCTAGTGCATTAAATGAGGTAGCGCGGCGCTACGTCACGTGCTTTGTGCAAAACATGTCCCTTGTTGCAAGCATGATAAAGGGTTTGTTTTGACCCGTTGTCAATACTTCACCTCCAGTGTATGGCGGTAGACGATAAATGCTGCGAGATTCGCGCATCAGCCAATGAATAGGGCTTCGAGACTTACTTGAAGACGTTGTTAAAGATGCTGTTCTTGACTTTCGGCCATGACTGCTGGAGCATTAGTGACTGGTAGCTAAACATAATGTCGTCAGATTAGATACACCCGGTTGACCAGCTAATGGCTCCATAGATGCAGACGTTACCTGGTTAGCTTAAGCTGCTCATGTAGCGTTAGTCCGAAGTCTCCTGTCTCGGTGAAGTGGTTCGCTGCTTTTGAAATTCGCTTTGATGACATCAGAAAATCTTTTTCGCTGGCCAAAGACAGCTTTGCTCCTCGGCTTATTCTTCGCTGTCGGCTTTCGTCCACCGACATACGCCGCTGCGCGGCTGGTAGGAACGGAGCTGTGAGGCTGGGATGTCGGCTCGGTGAAGAAGTATTGCTTGGACACGGTCGGGACGGTTTTCGTGACGGTGCATCCGAATGCAAGGGAGAACAGACGCTGTGCTCCGGGATGCTATCTGCTGAGCGACGTGGTGTTGAATGCACAGACTTTACCTGAATATACTGGTTAGTGATAGCTAGGCGCAAGCACGTCAACTGATGTTCTTTCGGTACGTGGACAGCAGAGATAGAGATAGCGAAACAATTTGGGACAAAAGTTCAAACAGACTCATGATTGTAAATATTAAACTGGTCTCTGCGTAAGTTGATAGCAGTGCATAGCCTTGCCGACACCCATTGTGATTTTGAAGGAATGCCTCCAGACCCACCGAAACTAGTGGAATTGTAACGGGCAGTTGAAACGCAAGTCATTTGTTGCGTAGGCTTCAGGGAAAGATGAAGACAAAGGGCAACAACGTCGAACGAATTGCAGCAGGCTGCGAGTGCATAATTGTTTTTAAACGGAAGCCTACATCAACAAATGGGTGACTTAGCTTATGAAAAGCCGAAATAGCCTCAAGGCAGGTTTGTGTCGCCCTTAACGCTCAGTCGTTGCTTGAACCGAGACGGACAAACGCAGGGATTCGCGGGAAGGGGCTCAAATCCCTTCTATTTCCTTCAGTTCCCTTCTAAACGACGCTTCATCAAGTTTAAGTGACGACATCCTCAAGAGCGTCAATTCATTTCCGAGCGCTCAACTCCGCCTTTTGAGTCCCCACGAACATGACGGGGCCAGCCCTCGCCAAGGGCATATCTTTGATGCGTCACAAGAGCGAAACAAATACAGTGATCATACTGTAGTGGTTGTCCGGTTAAGGAAATGACAAAAATGCGGTTATTCTTACGCAAAGGGCTAGTGTCCAAGCGCACGTGTGTCCCGGGAAAAATGGTGGCGATGGGCCACTTCATTGCCGTTCAAGTGATGCTGTTTGGGGACGGATGTAGCAGTGGTGCGCGCCCTATTGTTTCCGTGTCGTAAATGTTTCACGTTGTCACAAGATACTGTTGCCCAGCTCCCAGAAGGTAGCGTAAGCATTCTGTGCTCACATATTCATAGAGCGGCAGCGTCTTTGTCCTACCTCTGTTGCGAAAGCCGGTGGGTTGAGAAACAATGCACACAGAGACCACGCGCCTCCTCATGGTCTATGGCATCAAAGAATCCAGCTGTGCATTGTTCTGAGTTTCAAAGCGCCACGAAAAGAGTGTTCAAAACAGATGCCCTACTGTCACCAATGCTCAACGTACCTGCCGGATTGCACGGTCCCAGATTTGGCAAGTAAACTCATCGATGCCGCTTCCTTCAGAGTTCTTCGAAGCCCCGGCCATCATCAGCACATTTCTTGCTTTTCGTAGGCGATGAATTTTCGTTACCCATTGCTAGGAGTCTGAAACAGGACATCCTCAGATGGCAGCCATAGAAACGTAATAAACACATCCACTGCGCGCCCTTACGCTACGACAAGACTTGCTAGGCTCAGCTTCGTTAACAACAGCGGCCTAAGCAGAATTCGTCATTCACAAAAGAAGCAAAAACACTTCGTAAATAATTGAATGGTAAGGCAAAGTGCATAGCACTGGCCATGTTAGGGTTTGCCAAACACAGCGTCGGCGCGTATCGTACCATATAATTTGCGTTAACCACATCGTGCCAGAGAGACCTAATGATTCGACGAATGTACGAGACACAAACTTGACAACGTCACTAAGAAATGGCCATCTGCAGCCCTTAAAATACTCCTACCAGAAGTTCCCGAATTCATCCAAATGGTATTGTGGGATGCAAGGAGAAACTATTTCCGGGGCCGCACACGCGATGTAACGCGATTTCCGGCTTTCGGTCTGCTGGTGGCTTGAACGCTCATGGGATAACAGAATTTCGCTAAATTGATTTCAATCGCGGACGGCACCCGTGAAGACACTGCCGTGGCAGTTTTGATTTGCGAGAAAAAGGCGAGCGATAATAGCGTTACTCGAGTTCGTTCGACGTGCCTTTGTTTAACTCGTATAAACGGGCGCAACAAGGCACATAGAAGCACTTCTAGCATGAATTCGGACGTGGAGATATCAGCTCCTCATGAGGTGTGCTTACTTGATGTAGGCATAACCAAAGCCTATCCAATTCGACTACAACGCCGCCGTGCATGCGCTACCTCCGAAACAATGTATTCGCTGCCGGGGGTCAACAAACTACCGCTATTTCGCGTAAGATGAGAGAAGCGCATGAAATCCCGGTTGGCGAGGGATGTAATCACCGTTGCAAGGCTGAAAGCCTGGCTCAACATAGCTTCGGCTGGAGCTACCAGCAACAAATAACCCAAAAGCAAACAAATCTCGTACGCGTAAATCCATTTTTGTGCCATTGCCTCCGCACGCATGACTTGTGTTCCCAGGTTCTGTTAGATTAGACTATCGACATCACATTACCGACATCAGACGCTCGTACACTTTGACGGCTTTTGCAACGTTTTAGGCACTAGTTGTGAATGCTATTCACCAAGCCTACTATCGCGCTGGTAAGCCGCCATGTTTACTAGTTAAAAGCTGTACAGTAAATACGGTTAGGTAAGTGGAGGTAGAATGTACACGAAAGGTTTGGTTGGCTTCATTCGGCACCAAGAGAAGCACATTTGCGTACAGTCAGTTGTTGCGAGCACTGGAGCGACGGTTGCTGGACATCACCTAAGCACCAGTTTTTAGTTAAAAAAGCTGTGTTACGGGGATTACTTGTGGTAGGGCATTCTGAAGAACGGTTCGCAGGCGCTGACGATGGACTGGGTCGACGCTTCGAGAGCGGCTGCCGCCCGCATGCGGTTGCCGAGGATTTGCTGCTGGCGGACGGTTTTCATTTTGATCTAGACGTTGCCGTTGATGAAAACCATGACGACCTATTGCATACCAGCGACAGAGCTAGCTGAAGATGCGTCGGACAGGTTGGTACGCTCCAGATATTCACGCAGAAAGTGAGTCGCCATGTCCCTCCCATGTCCGCTACCCGGCTGGGTAAAGTCGTGGGCCCATGGAGAATCGTTGAAGCTTTCTAAAGCACGCATGTTTGGAAAATTATTGTTGAAGTTAATGAGTGCTCAGCATGGTCGGTAAGCATACTTATCCACCGTACCTTAATTTGGAAATAGGTTCCTAAGTTACCTTTTTTGGAAGCAACGCGACCTATGAACGCAGTGTACTCCTCAAGAATGTTTTGCTTCAGGCGCCTGTATTCTTTGCGCTTCCACTCCTGCTGGCCTTGGCTCAGAGCACGAAGCATCTCCTTCAACTTCAGGTTGTCCTCGTCCAACCTGCCGTTATTCCTTTTAGCTTCGTCCATAGCCTTCACAAAGGTCTTCTCCATCTCCTTCATCTTCTTGGTGTACTTCTCGCGTTCAGCCGCGATCTGGTCGGCATTGGACTTGTTCGCGGCTAGACGAAGATCTTCCTGCAATACGCTACTGGCTTGCGTCGGCATGATTCGGAGTACCAGCTGTTGTTCGTAAGCGGCGGTTGTGCGTCGAAACTGGTCTTCCAGCTGCGCAACTTGAGTCTGCAGGTCTGATGTTTCGCGTTCATACCGCTGGAGGTCTGCGTACTGATCTTTGCATTGCTTGCGGAGTTCACGCTCTCGGGCTTGCGTTTCCTCGAGTTCTGCAATACAGAGTCTAATAGGTCGGTCAACCAGAGGTCGGAATCTTGCCATAGAAACAGAACTCACCCTGTTGCACCTTTTGGAAGTGATCAATTTGGCGGCGCAGACCGCTCACTTCGTCCTCCAGCTCGGTAATACGGCTTGCTGATTCCGTGCTGTTCTAAAGAGTAGTCTAGTAGTAGTCCAACGTGCTTTCGGTACGCATATTTACCCTTTTCAGGTTGTTCACGTGACGAGCAAGATTTTCCTTTTCGCCAAAGTACGCATCCCGTTCACTAGTTAGCTGAGCGATCGTCCTCTTGTTCTGCTTCTCTATTGCCTTCAGCTCTGTGCACGTCGCGATTCGTCGCTTCTCCATTGCGTTCAACCCGTTAAGTGTGTCAGTGAGACTG
Source organism: Aphelenchus avenae (assembly GCA_020875895.1). Lineage (NCBI taxonomy): Eukaryota > Metazoa > Nematoda > Chromadorea > Rhabditida > Aphelenchidae > Aphelenchus > Aphelenchus avenae. Next base: position 2,593,951 of record JNEY01000002.1, read on the forward strand.
TTTTCCAGCTGAATAGTGGACACATTCTATAGAGTTTCATGGTTCAGTACCTTTAGGAGAAGTTCCCACTGCAGCTTCATGACGTGGTCGGACTGGAACAGTCGCCGCTCGAGAGCCTTGCTCCGACCGTCGTAAAGCTCGAGACGTCGTTCGAGCTCGTCGGTCTTGATATACTCTGCCATCAGCATTTGTCGAAGCTGATCCGCCGGATAAGTCTGAAATAAAATGCTTATTAGGCCAATCAGATTTTAAGTTTTAAGCTGCAACCACGATTTTGCTGGATAAAGACACATTTAGGCATTGGACCGAAGGATTCTTACATTGATAGAGTCCATTTTTCTTTGAGCGGACTGCACGTTAGTAGGGCCGAAGTCGGTAAGAGACGAGCTAGGAACCAGAATCCCGCTGTACTGCCGGAACTCATCTCTGACGAGCTGGATCTCGTCGGTGACCTTCTTCGTTGCTCTAAAGTTTACTCGACGATAGGAAAAGCCACGAGCCCTTACTCAGCAATGCTCGGCGTTAGGAACGCTGGGGAATCCGCCGAGTCGGCGTCTGACGCTGTGGATTCGTTTCCGAATGTCATCTAGTACTCGGCTTTCTAAACCAAACACTGGAACCGCAGTCTTAACCGTTGCGTAATAGACAAACGTAGAACAGCTGTAATCGGCAGCTTATGCTTTTGAAAATGGCATTCGCCAACATAACGCCAAACGATCCTATGTTTTCAGCAAAGCCAAAGGAGACGGCTTGTGAGCTTTAAGCCATAGCACTGAACAGAACACTGGCAGTTCTAAAGCATAAGTAAACGCAATGGCTGCACATTGACGTGTGATTGTAATGATTCAATCATGCTAAGACGAGCGATTTAGCTTCAGTATCGATAATTGTCCGGCAGCAGCATATCATAACGAGCCCTTTTTGCTGTCCAAGAACAGCGAAAGTTTTTACTCGCCTTTTCTTCACTTTCTCGGTTCGATGATTTGAGCCGCATCGGGCTAATCTTCCATGAGGTTGAAGTATAACTTGAACATAGTTACTCTAGGTGTGTGCGACTGCGTCCATACTCTTGGCGAATGCCAATCGGTTCTCGGTTGACCGACTTTTCAAGAACAATCGGATCCTTTTTTCGATGTCATACGTCCTGAGAAGCCGCAGGAATCCGAGCGAGGATGTGTCGCCTCGCTGCGAGACGCCGCCGCAGCAGCAGCAGTCTTGGCACGGAACGAAAATGAAATGTGCGCTGTCTCGGCCGAAAACAGAGCAGTCTCCTGGCCGCCGCCACAAGTAATGGTGCAACGCGACGCTTCCCTCGCTTTTTCGTGGCCGCCAATAGCCGTCGCCCTCGACGAATGCGGAAAATGACGCGTTCTGTTCCCTTAGAGAATGTAGTTTATCCCCCTAAGAGCTTTTCGGCGTTAAAATATATCGTACTATTGGCGGTGCTGGCATCGCGCCAAAATCTGTTTCTAGCCGTTTATAGCAACGCAGAGGCGGATTAACGGAACGTATTGTGCTCTTTTTGCGCCCAACAAAAACGTAAAATCTGATTTTATTTAAGAAGTGGTGGTTTGATCAGTCATTGTTACAATTCTGTATTTCGCACCGTGATGATTTTGCTGAACAAGAAATTAATTACCCCAACGTCAAATGTTTAAAAAATGCCATAGGGTCATCCATTTGCGCAACGGCGCTTTCCCAATAAACATCATTTTCCACGTGAGCTTTTCGTTCCTTCAGTTCTTATAAGTGGGTCTATGCCTAAATAAACGTCTTAGTCTAAGCGTTCCAAGCATTGCTGTGTCTTTGCTACAAGCCCGATGGTCTAGCCAAAATAATGCATTGTCATCTGTGACCAGTGAGTTGTAACGTGATATTATTCAAACAAATGTTGCGCACAACCACTCCAGGAAACAAAGGGGACATACTGAAGTTGGGAACGCCCTCCGGAATAACTGCTCAGTTTGCATATGCTGCATCCCTCTTGCAGCCCACTTTGGCGTAAGCGAGAACCACTTTTTCATTAAGCGGGTCGGTGGGAAAGTGAGCCTCGTGTCGCTAGCGCATGGGTTTTTATTTCCCGACGCGGCTTCCCGTATAATTCACAGTCGATTTCGATTTCGATCGTCAGTCGTGAGTCGCCAGTGATTATACCGCGACCGGAGACCCGACAGCCGCGGAACGCGACATTGATCGCATCGCGGTGACGCGCCGACGGTTCTCCTCTTTTTAGCAGACCTGAACATCCTTTTTCTTCGCTTTCTTCGTGCTCCTCACTTGAACTTCTAACATGAACGCGCTCGAAATTAATTCGGTGAAAATTTTCCGCTGACTGCGTCGAGCATGCACCATCCGACTGGAAACTGCAAACCTGAGTTTAGGTAGCCGATCAACATCCCGGTGGCCGATGCCACTCTTGTTGCCATCACCAGTGCCTTAAGGTGGTTCTTTCCGTCGTTTGCCGCTGTGTAGGATATTCACTGTGCTCACTTACTTCCCCCACCGCTACTATTTGAACGCCTACCTTCTCCTTCACTCTACCGACGGTGACAAAGCCCGATGAACCAGCATGTCACTGCTGCCTTCGTGTTCGACAGCTGCCGCCTTTGGCGGCATCCCCGTTCTCTTTCTGGAGGCTCGCGTTCAGTGCAATCCAGGCGAGGTGATTACGCAAATGGGCCTATCGCTGAACGCCGACAACGTGGACGTGTCCATGCTAAGTAAGTGGACAATAACTCTGAGGGTTTATAGCCTTGATATTGTATCACTACTATCATGAAAGTCATCCCGTAGGAATTACCATACATTTAAACTTAGGCCGCTATGAAGTGTTTGCCTAGTTCGTCTATGAACACTTCGTGTCTATGAACACTTGTATAGTCTTCTACAGTTCAGTTTTATTGGACCATAAAAGTCGGACAGTTTGCGCTGTTTCGCCTGTTTAGTCAATTTCTTGATCCTATTACTACCAGCAAATCCCTTCACAGAAGTGAACAGTAGCGCTCTGTCACTTTTCCTCGATGCCTCACTTTCCTTTCTCCTTGACTGATTCGTTGTCAAAGCGTTTGCACCTCTTGCTGTGTGTTCCCGCTTGCAGGGCGCTCTTTATATATAAGCCTGATTAGGCGTGAACAGGCCCAAATGGTTTCCACTTGTACAAAAGCCTTGATTTTCGGTTAGGAGAGATGCGCCGGTTGGCCATTATACGTGTGTAGGCCTTCTCGGTCACCTTGTTTCTTGGATTCACGCCCTGGTTCCCTTTGAAGCGCATGCACTCCATCCAGCTAAACTATTCGGCCTTGCCATGGTCCTAACTAGAGCGTCTTGTTTGGGGCTTAGGTTTACGCGAAGATGATGCTCTGGGGTGAGTCCAGGATAATTGTCCACTTTGAAACTACTTACGCGTGCAGCAGAACCGGCCATGGCCGAAACCAAGTGAAGAGCCACTTGACAAGGTACGAAGAGACTTGTCACTGCCTGTCCCAAACAGGCGTTACCTCAGCACGCACCAACTTTCGCTTTTATGTGATTGCAGCGGACTCAGACTTCTGTGCCCTAGGTGGACCCGGGTGGTGCTCGAAGTGATTGCTAGTGCCTTAGGGGTCTATCGTCATAAGCTAGCATCATTCGTTCCCTCCAATAAGAGCGGAAAAGATCCGGCCTTGAGTTAACAACCATTGTGCATGCACTCTTCGCGCATACCAAGGTCGCAGCAAACTAAGTGACGGGGATGAGGACATGGCAAGAATCTGCGTTTCTTACCGTAAGAGCTCATTCTAAATAACGGCCCGTAGCACTCGCAGATGCTGGACATGTTCTGGACATTATGCATGGAACGTACCTCGGTTGTTAGTTGCAACTGCACGTACGAACATACGGCGAGCCTCGGTTCCATTTGACGATGAGGTGCTTGAGCAGTGCTTATGACTGTGCGGGAGCGTTTTCTCCATGTTTTGGCCTAGCGTGCACGTATGCTGCCCACTGTCGGGTGCTTTTGATCCGCAGCGCCGTCAGTCGGTATTATAGGTCCGGCCACTTTGAACTCCGCGTAGTATTTTCCAGCTTGGCCAGCAATAAAACAAAGAGGATGGAGGAGGGAGAGCGGTAGAGAGCCGCCGCCGGCAACCACTTCATGGTCGCCGGGTGGTGCTCGAAGTGATTGCTAGTGAATTCAAGTGATCTATCAGTAGCCGGCAACTGTTACCTCGTTCCTTCGACCGATTTCGCATGCGGCTGAATTACTTGCGATTCCAGTGGACGAACGTCTTGCCCACTAGTACTACTTGTCTTTTAATGCCGTTCTTGTAGACTATGCGTTGCATGCTTCCCGTGAACAAATAGTTAAGAAGTGGGACAATGTAAATTTAGTTTGCTTGAGGATTTTGTACACCAGCGGGTGCAGCGCAAGGCTAAGATCTCCTTCCTTGTACTTTTAGGTGCCCAAAAGGCTATCGGAGAGGCACGTCATAGAGACTGTCCCAGAAGAACGGCATGCCTGCCGCGTTAAGTTGGCCGAATCATAAGACCTGTCGAGCGCATCGCGTTTCACGAATGTCTGTCCGGAAACGTGAAACCCGCGCTTGTCACCAACGTCCCAAGAATGTTGTTTATCGCGATATATCCCCGCTGAGGTCACAGATATAAGGTATCCGCAGGTTTTACACAGCGCTCATTTCTGCGAATATTCCACGCGATGACCTCGCCCTAGCGGCAGCCTTATGCTGCCCGAACAAAGGAGATTACCTGTGCTGCGAATTTGTTTACTATGCGGTGCGAACGCGAGCGAGATCAACTGTGAGCGACTAGCGGCGATATTTTTGTTATTGTTCTGATCTGCTGCAGATAACGATTTTTTGCGCCTTAATCGGGTCTCTCCAGCCCAGGCTCACTCGACCGACCATGTCCGACGACGCAGTGCCTTGTTCTTTCTTCTAGTGCAGCCTTAACAACCCCTGGGTACAATGACGGCCTTCATGTCATCGGAGTTTGTTGCTGGTATCAACGCTATTTTCGACTTTTCTTCTTTCTCCGACGTCTCGCTTTCCTTTTGGTCACTGTTTGGGAAACTTGAATGGACAGGTAAACTTTGGTTAATGGAAGAGCACCCTAAACTCCCGTAGATGAGGCAAACAGACACGACGTTTGATCTTAAGCAACCTATTTTTAGCAAGAACCAGTGGCGTGCTGCTTGTGGCAGGCTTCGGTTCCTACTGCGCCTACAGAATGTGTCGCCGCTATCTGGGCAAGGACTTCGTCTGGACGATGTTGGACGCAGCCAGATGTGATCTGCTGGCACGTGCTGATAGTCGCCTGCTTCATCCTGCTGGAGAGGTATGCCAGGCTTAGCTGACAGTTGTACATAGGGCTTGGAGGGTTAAAGCCGTAACTGGCGTCTTTTAGGGCTACTACGACGCGCATGGCAACCAGGAGTTCCGTCACCAACTCCTGCGCGACATCCTCAACACCACTGTTCCAGTTTCTCAAGCGCCGTCGCTTTCTGACAGCGTCCAACGTTGCCGCACAGCAGCCGAGTACACTGTGGTGTCGTCGAACGGAAAAGTCGTGCGCGTAATCCGAGGCGATCCGCTAAAGAGGAGGCTGCACTCCCCTGACACACAGCAAGGATTCGCAACGCTACCCTCACCCGATTCCACTTCTTCACCAACTTTATTCGTCGACGAGGCAGCGATGCGCTGAGCACGAGGTACGCCAATGTGACTGTTCCACGGTCGTTCGTTAGCATGCAATGTGGGATTTCCACACGATCCTTTACCGTTTAGCAGCGTGTTAACATCTGTGTCTCGACCGCGCCGTCCAAACCGGGAGCTTCTCGCCAATGAAGACCCACCGTCCGAAGTCTTTGACGATACCGCAAGTCTGCCGGGCAGCGAGTACTCTGCTTCCCTTCGACTTGTATGGGATGGTGAGCCTGCATGGGATGACGAGTTCGCCGAAGGTACTAACCGTTCAAAGAAGTGACTCGTGCACAGCAATGAATTTCTAGGCGATGACTTCGACGAGAGGAGCATTGCAGCCTCGGATATCTCTACCATGTCGGCTATCAAACGCCTGCAACAGATGCTGCAAACTGGTGACTCCGAGCAGCCAAGCACGGTATGCGACCGAGGTGGAAGGACTCAGTCGGAAGCTTACTTGTAGAGCACAACCTTGCCGTACGAAGGTGACTCCGAGTCTGTCGCTGGTGATGTGTGCAGTCTGATGGCGAGGTGCTCCATGCAGGGCTCTTCCTACCTCTACCAGTCCGTGGTTGTACCAGTGTAAGTTAGCGCTTCTTACCTTCATCCTCTTCAATCGTTACGTTTAGCACGGACATGGCTCCGTCGGAAGTTGCATCCGTCTGCAGTGGAGTTAGCTCGCGCTCCAACCTCTCTAGCCTTCGTGCACGCTTGAAAGGTCAATCCCGTGGGTAAGTCTCCTTCTTCATACTAGGGAACTGACGATCACGCATTATTAACCTTTCTGACAAAGACCTATTTAGACTATGGGAGATAACTTCTCACGATTCGCCTGAGAAGGAGACGGCCTACGCCTCAAGCGAGAAGGAACTGACACCAACTGGAGGGGAGCAGTCGTCTTGTCGGCTACATCCCGGCGACAGCCACGGCTTACGCACGCCTATGACCGACAGTTGTATCAGCCGGTCTTCGGTGTCCAGTTCAGAGATAGCCAAGAGCAGGTAGGTACCGATTGAAGGGGAATACCCCCTCCTTAGTTCATAATCCTGCTAAGTCTTCAGTAACAATTTTTGGACATTTCGATTACTGCTTTGCATGTGAAACTTTTGTTGTTGGGAGAGCTCACCACATGGTTTACCTGCGTACTAGACAACAGTCCTTCGTAGAGCTTGATAACGAATGGTAGTTGTGTGTAAATGCTTACCAAAGGGGATGCAATGTTAACCGGCTTTGCTTTAGATCGCCTAGCGGCAAGAGCCATGCCCGACATTCACTAGGCGGCATGTTTGATTCCGCGATAGTCACTGACTTCGTGTCCAGTGAAGACGAGTCGTCCTCCACTTGTGGCGGCGCCTCCACCGCCGGCAAGCAGCGCTCTGTCCGAAAGGCCAAGGAAGGCGTCATAAGGTAAAGGACGCGCCATGTGCGGCCATTTCGGAATTAGGCGGGCATTGCATCTCCTCCACCTTTCCTTCTACTAAACGATATGCCAGCTCTCCTAACCAAAAGCAGCTAATACCCACGACGCGTCTCTTCGTTCTAGCGCAACTTCGCCCGTTTAGGAGCGCATGGCTCGACCGCATCAACGAAAAGCCATCTCCGCAACACCGAGCGCTTTCCCGCATCAGTCGAATGTCCGATCGATCCTTCTCGGTGGCATCCGAAGTCAGCCTCGAATGGTGCGACCATGACTTCCAGGACAATCCGGACGACGTTGCTCAATAGACTCCTCGAGCCGACCAGGCGTCATCCAACGACCCGCTGAACGAGTAATAACCCGAAGTCTGTGTATGATTCCCGATGAACACCTTTGCGAGCCTTTTACGTTTGTGCAGTCTCGCCGGTATGACTCAAATGTGATAACTGCTGTTAGGCTGTAAGTTGTGAAGATATATATGCATAAATTATCGTCACGCGGAATTGGTGTCCTTTGCTGAAATACGACCAGAAAATAGTTATTGGCGAAACTAAAGAGTAGCGACTTCGGCAGAAACAATCGACTGCTTAGTTTGTAGCTTTCTAGCGGAATAATCTGACTGATTCATGAAGCTTTGAAGCCTGGAGCCTGAAACGGATAAATAATGAGACATTTACAAAAGCACGGTTCTAAGGCAAGGACAGTGGTAGAATGTTCGGAGTATGGAAATCCTTACTGCCGTACCGTAAAAATGAACCTCCCTTACGCTCCTTCCTAGAAGTTTAAGCTTCGTTCGAGTTAGCGCTACGTGCAATATCGATGCTGACGCAAGTAGGTAAATCCCGTTCTTCGGAACTCGATTGCCGATTGAGCGATGAGCGTCACATCACCTGCTGCATCTCACGGGGATTTGCGCGAACTTCGCGAAACGTCGCAATCGTTTTTGCTCGACGACGTGTTGCTGCCTGTGGCTGGCGTCCTTGACTAAGTTAACCGCTATCTTTCTGCTTATACTGCTGCGCGACTGAATTATGCAAGCGATCTACACGAAGCAATGCCTGCTTGATCTGTCGAAGTTCATCATACTGGTGATCGCGTTAAGTGTACCGAAATCAGCACTTGCACAACGGCAGATATTCGTCAGCAACTATGCAGGAGACCCCGAGGCAGACATGACTGTGGTACAGTTTTTCGGTGATGCCCATAGGAATATGCAACGGTTTTCGCGTTTATAGCCTGAGATCATTCGCTATTGGGGATATCCTATAGAAGTGCACCACGTTGTCACTCGTGACGGATATGTTCTCGAACTGCATCGGATACCACGAGGTCGCAACGGTACGTGGCTTCCAAAAGGGACTATGCTTGCCACATACCTATAAAGACGTGAACCCTTTAGACGCCATTGACAGACGGGACAGGAAGCCTGTTGTGTTCCTTCAACACGGTCTGTTATGCACTAGCTCTGTCTGGGTTATGAACCTACCCCACCAATCGCCAGGTCAGTTCGTCGGACGGCTGTGATTGCTAAATTCGGTGTAGGATTTATCTTCGCTGACCAAGGCTTCGACGTCTGGATGGGAAACATGCGTGGCAATTCGTACTCTCGAAGGCATCGACGAAACATCACACGCTCGGACTACTGGTCCTTCAGGTAGTGCTAGTCGGTAAGCAATGCAACTTAAGTCCATTTCAGTTGGGATCAAATGGCTAAGTTCGATTTGGACGCGATGATCACCTACGCCCTGCAACACACCCAACAGGAAAACCTCTACTACATAGCGCATTCGCAAGGAACGCTCACCATGTTCTCGAAGCTCTCCCTTAACGACGGCTTTTCGAAGAAGGTAACGTTTTGGCTACCACCGAAATGCGAAAGGGTTTCCAGATCAAACGATTCTTTGCCATTGCTCCGGTGGGAACTATTGCACATGTCAAGGGTCTCTTTCGCTATCTCGGCGAGAGAATGTACGACCAGTTACTGGTATTCCACTTCCCCAGCGATGCAGGCGGATGCAAGCCGCTTTCAGATATTCACAGCTCTATTTGGTGAGCAAGAATTCTTACCGAATACGATTCTAACGCGATGGTTGACGGAGCTGGTGTGCGGTCTAGCATCCACGAACCCGGCCTGTGAGAACTTTCTCTTCTTGGTCAGCGGTCCAGACAGTCTTCAGATGAACAAGGTAAAAGCGGCCAATGTCAAGGACATGCTTGCGGGCAGATCTGGCCGCTCGCATAGCTTCCCTCGGGGTAGCAAAGTAATTACCTATCTAGACGCGAATCGGTATATACCTGGCGCATAATCCTGCTGGAACGTCAGTGCGCAACGTGCTCCACTTCTGCCAGATGGTCCGCCATAAGCGGCAGCAAGCCTACGACTTTGGCTTACAAGGAAATATGAAGGCGTACGGATTTGTAAGTGGAATCGTTAATGTACATTGGCAAAACCCAATGTCTAGGCAATGCCGCCAGTTTACGACGTTGCACAGATCCGTAATGTCCCTATCCACCTCTACTACAGCGACTCGGACTGGCTAGCAACTTCGCAGGACGTGGAGCGTCACCTGCTGAAGAAGCTGGACAAGCGATTCGTACAGCAGGTGGTGAAACTCGACGGCTTCAATCACAACGATTTCCTATGGGGTCTTCGAGCACCGGATGAGCTATATGGGCCCATCGTAAACGTCATTAATCAAGATCTTCGTCGAATAGACCAAGTGGACCGTAGACCCGAGACCGATTTCAGTAAGTGTTCGGCGCTTACTTTTGAAAGCCGCTGCGCAAGGCGCCTAGTAACGGGTAGAAATACCGGCTAATACAATTTCGGAGGGAGCCAAAGCGCTCGAAAGTTATAACGTTGCGTAAACTAATAAACTAGTCGGAACTATTTCAGAGCTTGGTATGCCGACGTCAACGATCACTCCAGCTTCCTCGTTCGAGGACTCGGACCTTATTACGGGATAGTTTGTCAAGTGCAAGTTCACCTCATTGATCTCATTTGAGCCAGTAAAGGTGTGTGATACTCTATGTTACGTGTATGCTAGTGGGAGATGGCTAGTCTGGTGCTGCTAACTGCCGAGAAGCTCAGCGGCAGACGATGACGCAACCGACGGAGACTGTATGAGGTGAACGCTGTGAAACCAGCGTCACGGATACAAAGCTACCCTTATCCATTCGCTACAAGTTTTATCGGAGAAGTGGTAGTCGCAAGTGGGCACGGGTATATGCCAAGCTTACTCATGCATGATGAGGAATGGCTAAGCTAGCTCCAATTCGGTAGGTAACGCTACACTGACTCAAATAAAGAGTGCTTCACTTTTCTACCGTACACCACATCAGGTGCCGTGAGATCCTGCTCGTACTTACGAATTCCATTCGGTATTTTCTACCTTTTGCTATACGAGGTCGCATAAGGGTCTTTTCGGTCAGCCGAACATTTTAGTTGGGCATGGAATGAGTACTAGATCGAAACGTGACTGTGTCGCACCCTGGCTAAGCAAGTTTTGAGTAGGGTTGCGTCCATACCTATTTTTGCTCTTCCAGTCGCTTCCAGCCCTTTGTCTTCAAAGCCGGATTGTTGACGTTAGCAGATGGAAAGTAGCATTCCTTTTTCAATTACACTAACGACGTCCTACACGGTTCTAATGCTAAAGAGCTGGAACTGACGTAGTTGGGTGCATTTGTCCACTTCCAGCACAGCGTGTTATTTAATTCGGACGTATCTGGAAAAATCGTGTACAAGATTTGAAAGGACGTTCTCAGCAAGAATCTTGGGTCGAATGAAGAACAGGAGCTTTCGACGTCAGAATCCCTTACCTTAGCACTAAAAGCATTGTTCCAAATTTCGACGAGCGGTCTTGTTTCGCGTCCATGCTGTAAGAAAAAAAGACTAAGATGGGGATAGGTAGTGCGGCTGACATAACACCACACAAACGAGACTGCTTTGTTAACGTAAGTGTAGTTCGAAAGCACCAACGGCTACATTGCAAGAACAACCTGTTGAAAGCGAAAATGGGAGCTACGAAGGTGTAATGAAGGTGATCACTACATGCGCAGCAAATGAGATTAGGCGGCAAAACTGTTGTGCCGATAAACGTCGCCGTCTACTTTTGCGTGGTAGATGATTGTTCGAGGAAAAAAAGAAAAAAATCTAGGGAAAAGGGCAATGCGATTTTTGACGATTTTCGACTGCCAGCCGCAGACGAAGCCAGCGACTGACGACCAAAAAATAAAATAATCCTTCATGAAAAATTTTCCTGGCCAACGACGCTGATTTCATCGTAACCACCTGATTTCACCTGAGCTCCAGGGGAGCACACGTGTACGGTAACATGATCAAATCGAACCTTATACGCTGCGAACTTCCAGCAGAGAATCGGTAAGTGCACCCTCCTTAATCCTCTCGAAATCTTGATCGAGCTACGGGCCCGACAAACATAGCCTCAAACTCTATTCGAGTTTTGACAATAAATCGTTCTTGCTTATGAGCACCAATGTTCCCGAGGTTCCCGAGGTTCTGAGTAAGTTGCGGTAAGCGGCAACCTAAGTCGCTGCAACGTGTTTACGCATAGATGGACATATTAAACCCATTGGTGCTTGACTGGCTTTGTACGCTACCATTGTTCAGCGCTTCTCAAAAAATCAGTGCGTAGGTTGCGGTTTTTACTACGCAAACACCTTGGATATGAAAGTAAAATTAATGGGCGGAGACACAAGAATCGGCATCATGCGCATTACCAGCGCGCGGAGTGCCGCTTTTCATTTTCGCTCTGAGCTCCTCCCAGTGTCACTGTTCATTCGTTGCTGGTGGGTTTGGCATAAAAGTCACCTGCATCTGCACGTTTTCGCGCTTTTTAATTTCGTCGTGATCTCGGACTTCAAATCTGTTCGCAAGCGTTGCAATGGTTCAGAGAAAGATGCGCGGGCCTCAGGACGTTCTGAACATGGTTGCAAACCTGTGCATTGTTTTGCTGTTCTTCCTATCCTCAGCCTCTTCCCTTACCTGTTTCGAAACAGACAACGATGTAAGTTAATTCAAAACTTTGTATTGCTGAAACAACTGAGGCATGGAACGTTTCCGGCGGACCTCGTAACTGTTATTCTTAAAGGGTCTCACCCACGCAGTGACGAACGACGCGTGGACGTACTGTGCGCTAACGCCGTCGAGGACGCACAACGGGGAGATGGTTCCAGGGAGAGCTTTTGGGGTTGGTCCTGTTACCGACGCCACGGAGCAGTACGATGGCGCGTTCGCTATATCGGAAGACTTCTACAGTGTGCTGACCGTCTGCGTCTACGAGGTAGGCCACGAGGGCACAACTGTGTGCTCATGCAGACAAAGCAACCCACCAACCGTATATCTCACTTTAGAAGTACGACTTCGGAAAGGTGTCACCAAAGCACATGCACACGAACTGGACTGAGTATCTTTTCCGCTGCGTCTGCCACTACGACTTGTGCAACAGGGAAACGACGTTCAGTGCTTACTTGGCTTCCATGAGGGAGAGGGAGAACGCGAAGCAAGTGCACTAGCCCGTGGATCAGTTGCTTGATTCGGTTTCGCGTTTTGCGTTTGTCTCGCGATGTGCCAACCCCAACGGTTTGTTCTCGATCGGCAATCCTTACGTTAGCTGTGATGATTCGAGCATCCTCATACTTCATTGTTTTGTGTTATGTTATGCAAGAACATCTTATACTGGTCGTTTCACGGGCAGTAAATATATGTACCATTAAGGAGTACCCTGCACAATCCCAGATCACCGATATCTGGGGCCCGTACTTGACCGTCACATACCAGAAAATCTAACAACCGTCTGCCTTTATGCCGTGGTGGAAACTTTGACGATACGCCGCATGTTTGAAGCATGAACTAGGAAGCGGAGGATTATCAATTGGTAAGCAGGACTAGACCATTAGCCGAGACCGGATAAAAGTCAACCATACTATTTTGGTGGGATCAAGCTGTATGCGAGGTGACTACCTAATTTACAGCATGCACGATAGGCATGATATGAAATGGGCAGGACCATGGGTTGTTAGCAACGATCATGACCGTGAATATAAAAATTCTGAGAATTATGTGCCCTTAGCCTAATTAAGTACGGTTCAAAAAGTAAATAACGGTACAACGGTATGGGCAAAACGAGAGGCACGATTTGTCTACGCGGTGACGGTTTGCACGGGTGGCACTTGGATGTCCTCGGAAGACAAAAGTAGTGCCAGCCCCGCCATTACAGGGTGTGCGCACGCCGCCGCGCTGTGCTTGACGGCACTTTTGTTCTTAAGGACTGTCCAACTGAAATGCGCCGGGTAGAGCCAAGGTAAAAAGTTGTCGCAGGAAGCAGATAGCGCCAAAAAGGCTCGATCCCAATTTACAGCGGCCTGTATTCATAAGCTTTTGTAGCTTTCAGTGTACAATTTAGGTGATTATTGCAATTTTATTATGCGGTCATTAACGGATGCATGCATACTCGACATAAACATCGTCGACTTTATCCCTCCTTGCAAGGGCGATCCGGAGCAAGGTAGGAGTCGAAACCCTTTGCTTGCACGTAGCATTCCGTCATTTTTTCGAACTGCGTCCGCGTAGTGTGGAAGGCTTGTCGCTAGAGCTAAACACCAAGACTTGTAATCATGACACCAACTTGCTTTAAAATTACCGACATTGTTCCGCTCATCAATGTGCGTAATGATGCCGACTTGTTGCAAACGATCCCGGTGCGGTGACGCTGCGTCGCCCAATGCAAGTACTGGAGCTCCCTGATACACTCCCTGAAAGTTGTTACTGTTATGGTATGCTTAGTCAGGATGTTAAACAATGTGAGAACTAAAAAGTGCACCGATTGAAGCATCTTAGCTTCGCGGACGAGGCAGATCGATTCCTCTTTGGTGTGGAGCTTGTTATGAGATAGACCGTTCACGATCCGCCTGGAGTGACTGCTGACTGAAGCGGCAACAACGTTTTTGCATACTCTTTACATTGTCGATAGTTTTCCAGCGTTGGGGCGAACGTGTACATTTCTCGCGTTTTAGGACCCAGTTCGCCCCAGTGCACGACACGGAAAGAGTGCCCTCGGAGGCTGAAGGAGTATTTATCCGCAACGCATATGGGTCTCACGGTCTCGCCCCATTCGTAGATTGCTGGCTTGAACTAAAACTAAGGGGCATAAAATGGTGTAGGCGTTCATTAAACCTCCAACACAGCCAAGTCCGCGTATTGGCCGTCATTGTACTTGTCGTCCAACCACGTTGTAATTTTAATCACTTCCCTCTCGCCCTCATACCTGAACCTCTACCGCCACATATTAGAAAATTAATCGACAAAAGTTTCAAGTGATCACCCTCCAAGCGTTAGACGAATACGAACGGAGTCCGCAGAAACCACTCTATCGCTACGTTTTGCAGGCCCCTCGGCATCAACGCAAAGTCTGGCCGTAAGCACATGACGATCGGATATCAGCGAAGCTGCGCATTTACGGTCCGATCCAGAATAGTATATGAGGGCAAGCCAAGGATGTTCAGCGGGCTTTGTCGATTCGCCGTCCGTTGCCTTACCGCCAGCTCTCTAGGATGGGATAAGCCGGTGAAAATTAAGTGGATGAGGCTTGGAGACCTAGTTCAGTCATTTGATCCCTATGTAGGTACAACTTACAAGCAGTGACGGCGGACCTGTTACAGGTTCTTGGCATCGTCTGCAGTTTTTGACCCCGCACACACCTGTGCTGATATTGACACCCTCCACCCCGAGAAGGGTAAGGGAAAACACAGCGGCTATCAGCATCGCACACTAACGTTCTGTACGATGGACGATGAATGTCAAAAAGAGGGTCGAGCATCTAAGGTACCGTGATCATTTGTCGTTTTAAATTGCATTTTGATGTGAGTTTGACAAAACGTTGAAAGTTCTGTAGAATTAAAGAGCCCTTGAGACGAGTGTGTGATGAGGTCCGAGAAGCTAATGTGAATGCTGAATAGCGCGTGAATGATTATTGATTGGGAGAACTTTGTTAGTACTGAAATTAGGGAAGCACCCATGCAACTCCCATATAGTACCTATACCTATACGGTAGCCAACTAGTAACTTACTCCGGGGCTAACCGTAAAAAGCCACAGAGATGGCGATTTTCGTCGCGGAAAAGTAACGTTAACGTAATGGGCTCTCAAAACATCTCAGGACACATTAGATATGCTGTGAGTTCATTTTGGTACGGTAGAAGAGCGGAAGAAGCACGCCGTCCAATGCGAATAGAAGTAGGGTAATTCGTAAATTCTCTTCATACTGTCAAATTTGCCCGGGTCCCAGTTGCACGTATTCCGCCGGTTGTACGTTTGGGTATCTTTCGAAAGCGGATAAAGTTGTCACCGCCATTTGACGCCTCTCATTGAGGACTGGATGCGTTTACTGGTGCTCTTCGCATTTTCAGTTGCCTTATGACTACTACCCCATTTTATGAAGTCATCGCTCGCCCAGTTTATAGTCTTTTGTTTCCCCATTGTACGCTGTTTTTGCTTCAACATTGGGCAACATTTTGCAACAGTGGTAACCATCCTAGATCCGATGAAAGCCTACGCTGGATCGCGTGGGAGCATGTTTTCTTCAACGATGCTTGCACATTTACTGACATAGTAAACAAGGCGCAATAGTAACGTTGCTCGTTTATTTCAACCCAAGACAACATCACACGCAAATTTAGCGCTGCTTGTTGTTACAATGCGACGGGTACTTTGCCTGGAATAACTCGAATCCGTGTCCCTGCAGGTAGCAGTCGGTTAACTCTCGGATGATGTAGTTGAACAGGTGAACTGAAATTTCATAAAATTGGTATGTTTTGGACGAACGGCATTGCCTTTTGTTACAGCAGCCACATTGTGATATTCGTCCGCGCGAATAACGATGCCGGTCTGCTCGTAACGGGAACTTGCCGCGTCCTGCTTCACCACGGGCGCACCAGCGTAAACACCCTACATCTGAGAAGTTGTGAGAGAACTGCTGTTTACATACCTGTCCATTCAGCATAAGACTTTCACGCTCAATGCAGAACATATCGTGACTTAGATTGGTCTTCGGTAGTTGCTCGCCCAGCCACCTGAAAAGCATGCAAAGTGCGCTCTGTGATGCGGACGCAAACATACTCTTCGCACTTGCTAAAGTCCACGATGGGTTGATTGACCGCGTACAAGGTGCGCGTGGTAACTACTCCAGCGGTCGACTTCACACCCCACACTACCATTTGTGCACTGTTTCTCTCGGACTCCTTCCAGTTTTCGGCAATACAAACCGGCTTCCTGGCCATATCGAATTCATAGACTGGTTTTGTGAACTGAACGCGTTTGGCTTACATCCGCAGCCGACATCACAAACCTCAATGACGGCGACTTCTGGGTATTTGCCCTCTTGTCGCTCATAAGTTCTTATGCGTTTCACTTCGTACTCACAACGGCCGTCGCCGCTAAAGTATACACCAATGCAGTGAAGCTAGTACGAGTCTTTCCAGTGGTTGTGACAGTACCGAAAAAACGTACTTTTCACATGCCAGTGTGACCTCAATGGATTCTGGGCTGATCAGAGCGTCACTGTGCCCGTCCGGCCCCGCTTTGTCGACGCATATGCGAGCGGTAAGCACATGCCGATCGGTTATCAGGGTACCGGCGCACATACGGTCCGAGCCCTCTTTGTAGTGAATCAGGGCCATCCACGGCTGGTCCTCGGCTTTAATCGAGAAGCCACTTTTTCCATCCCCACTTCGCTACGAGCAAGCAACTCGTTACCAGCTACCCCGATGAAAGACTTACACGTAAGCTGTGCGGCCCGGTAGCGGGTACCCAGCACCCATGACAATCACCTACGCCGCAGGTGTCGTTACCGTAGTGGGCACCGTAAGCTCCGACGATGAACAGCGAAAACACACCAGCCACGAACATTGTGGCCTGTACCAAATGATGCGATCAGGAATGTCTGGAGAATTTGTGGTGATGTACATGACCGGCATCTTCATCAATAATTCATTGACTGATGAACGGCAAGAAAATGTCTCTTGCAGCATCCTTCCTAAGCGTCTAGTGCTTAATTCTAACCGACAAGAAGATTCTCGTCATCTTACGTGGTTGATAATACGTCCGCAACGATATAGCCTACGCATTTACTCTTCCTAACCTAAGCCTATCTACGGTAACCCGTCAATTCAGTAAATGCTAATTCAGTAAATGCTAATTCAGTAAAACCAATTCAGTAAATGCCAATTCAGTAAAACTTTTTTCAGTAAATGCCAATTCAGTAAATGCTAATTCAGTAAATTCCAATTCAGTAAAAAGTAGTAAAAGACTGTAAAACACCATTTTTTCAGTATGTAAGCTCGGCATCTTAGTCCCATGGCCACAGAGCTTACTCAGTGTAACTCTAAAGCTTAGCCCCTGGCTATTTGTAAATTTGCCTGGACTTATCTACTTCCGGCTGCCTATGTTAAGTGTAAATCCAAGTGCACTTTACCGTTACTTATGTGGACAATCCTCATTTGCAAAACACCTCGAAAACTTTGACTATCTCGTCTGAGTAAACCTTATGCCTAGCCATACCAAGCCCCCGCACAGGGTTGACGTAAAGGCGGTGCACTAAACACACTATAGATTAATAAAAACATTACTGTCACTGACTTTTTACTGTTTTACTGAATTGGCATTTACTGAATTAGT
>JNEY01000002.1:2614301-2653909 GCA_020875895.1 Aphelenchus avenae
TAGTCTGCCAGAGCGCCTTCCTAGAGCGCCTTCCTAGGCTGCTAGTGCGTCTTCCTAGACTGTAGGGTGCTTTCGTAGATTGCAGGAGCGTCTTCCTAGTCTGCTAGAGCGCCTTCCTAGAGCGCTTTCCTAGGCTGCTCGAGCGTCTTCCTAGGCTGCTAGAACGTCTTCCTAGGCTGCTAGAGCGACTTCCTACAATGACAAGGTGCCTTCCATATATGGGCATGGTTATGATGCCCTGTCGGAAAACGGTTATCATTTTTGGACTCAGCGCGGTCGAAAACCCCCGAGGGCGAAAAATCGCGGCCCAGATCCTGCTGGGAAGCTAAAACCTGAAAAGCGTGACAGAGCCAGCCACGGCTCCCGATTAGTATACCGGATACCTATACGGTAGCCAACTAGTAACGTACTCCGGGGCCATAACCGTAAATCGTCGCAGAAAAGTAACGTTAACGTAATGTGCTCTCAAACCATCTCAGGACACATTAGATATGCTGTGAGTTCAAGAAGTAGGGTAATTCGTAAACTCTCTTCATACTGTCAAGTTTGCCCGGGTCGCAGTTGCACGTATTCCGCCGGTTGTACGTTTGGGTATCTTTCGAAAGCGATAAAGTCGTCACCGCCATTTGACGCCTCTCATTGAGGACTGGATGCGTTTACTGGTGCCGTTCGCATTTTCAGTTGCCTTATGACTACTACCCCATTTTATGAAGTCATCGCTCGCCCAGTTTATAATCTTTTGTTTCCCCATTGTACGCTGTTTTTGTTTCAACGTTAGGCAACATTTTGCAACAGTGGTCGCCATCCTAAAACCAACGGGAGCCAAAGCTGGACCGCGTGGGAGCATGTTTTCTTCAATGATGCTTGCACATTTACTGCCATTGTAAACAAGGCACAATAGTAAAAGTTGCTCGTTTGTTCCAACCCAAGACAACGTCACACGTAAATTTAACGTTGCTTGTTGTTACAATGCGACGGGTACTTTGCCTGGATTGACTCGATTCCTTGTCCCTGGAGGTAGCAGTCGGTTAACTCCCGGATGATGTATTGGAACAGATGAACTGAAATTTCAAAAATACGGTATGTTCGGGAAAAAACGGAATGCCTTTTGTTACAGCGGCCACATTGTGATATTCGTCCGCGCGAATAACGATGCCGGTCTGCTCGTAACGGGAATTTGCCGCGTCCTGCTTCACCACGGGCGCACCAGCGTAAACACCCTACATCGGAGAAGTTATGAGAGAACTGCTGATTTTCATACCTGTTCATTAAGCATAAGGCTTTCGCGCTCAATGCAGAACATATCGTGACTAAGATTTGTCTTCGGCAGGTGCTCTCCCAGCCAACTGAAAGGCATGCAAAGCGCGCTCTATGATGCAAACGCAAACGTACTCTTCGCACTGGCTAAAGTCCACGACGGCTGGATTGACCGCGTACAAGGTGCGCGTGGTAACTACTCCCGCGGTCGACTTCACACCCCACACTACCGTGTTTACTTTGCCTGCCTCTACCTCCATCCAACTTTCGGCAATACAAACCGGCTTCCTGGTCATATCGAATTCATAGACAGGTTTTGTGAACTGAACACTTGTGGCTTACAAAGCAGCATAAATCACAAACCTCGATGACGGCAACTTCTGGGTACTTGCCCTCTTGTCGCTGATAAGTTCTGATGCGTTCCACTTTGTACTCACAACGGCCGTCGCCGCTAAAGTGCACACAAATGCATATGAAGCTAGGTTGTACGAGTTCTTCCGGTGATTGTGACAGTAACGACAAAACGTACTTTTCACACGCCAGTGTGACCTCAATGGAATCGGGGCTGATCAGTGTGTCACTATGCCCATTCGGTCCCGCTTTATCGACGCATATGCGAGCGGTAAGCAGATGACGATCGGTTATCAGGGTACCGGCGCACACACGGTCCGAGCCGTCTTTGTAGTGAATCAACGCCATCCACGGCTGGTCGCGAGCTTTGATCGACTGGCCAGTTTTTCCATCCCCACTTCGCTATAAATAAGCAACAAGTTACCCGCTACCCCGATCAAAAACTTACACGTAAGCTGTGCGGCCCGGTGGCGGGTACCCAGCACCCATGACAATCACCTACGCCGCACGTGTCGTTGCCATAGTAGGCACCGTAAGCTCCGACGATGATGAGCGAAAACACACCAACCACGAACATTGTGGCCTGTACCAAATGATTCGATCCAGAATGGTTGGAGAATTTGTGGTGATGTACATGACCGGCATCTTCATCAATAATTCAGTGACTGATAAACGGCAAGAAAATGTCTCTTGCAGCATCCTTCCTAAGCGTTTAGTGCTTAATTCTATTCGACAAGCAGATTCTCGTCATCTTACGTGGTTGATAATACGTCCGCAACGATATAGCCCACGCATTTATTCTTCCTAACCTAAGCCTAACTACCTAGTTCTAGCATCTGCCTCATCTTGACAGTTTCTCGTCGCTTATCATGAACGCATATAAATGCCGGTCAAGGCTTGCACAAGAGGGTGCTGTTTACTCTTCGAGGTTTCTGAACATTAAAGAGTACTCAATTAGTCATTCGAAAGAGAGGAGTTCCTGCTCCTTTGTGTGAATGTCCATTCGTCGTCGAAGCCCGTCGTACGGCAGTCTCGAGGATCTCACGCATGGCGCTCGCTGCTTCTAGTGTCTCGCTCAGCCTACGGCATTCGTCCAGTGGTGAAACGCCACAGTGGTCCTCGAACAGAGGGTCGGCTGCGTTGAGGCAAAGAAACTCGACGATCTCAACAAGTCCGTTCGAAACAGCCTAGAAAACACAACAGATGCATCTGCAAATGTGATTACGCTCAGTTACCACGTGCAATGCCGTCCTTCCCTGATAGTCGCATTCGTTGAGCGTCGCTCCGGCAGTATGCCATGCTTGCAGACATGCTATATCCGCCTGACAAGCAGCAAGACAAAGCTCCATTCCTAAACGTACGCTGATTACTAATAGCAACAAAAAGTTGCTCACCAATTCGAATGGACGGGACAACAAGTTGACCGCCAGCGGCCCGAATCGCTCGGATCAGATCAAGATTCCTCGACCTAACAGCACCGAGTAATGCGTTCTCGTCGGTGGCGTCCCTGAGTTAAAGGCAAACGAGTAAGAAACTTCTGAGTCTCCACTATCCTCACCTTGAGTGTACCGACGCGCCATGCTTGAGAAGGTAATAAACGGCGTCATTGTTTCCGGCTGACGCAGCCACGTGCAACGCTGTCCGCTGATCGTAGTCCGATTCAGCGAAATTTGCTCCACTCAGCCGCAAATTCTCAAGGAGGGTCACGTCATTGGAGCTCGCAGCGTAGCACACCAACGGCGGGAAGATGGCATTCTTCAACAGCCGGGTTTCCTCCGCAGACGTTATGCGCAGGTAGGAAGCGATACGTGGAACTGCAATAGGAAGCATGCAGCAAGCACGATCATGCTAGCTACAGAGAGAGATTCCTTAACTTACTAATATCGAGTTCATTGAGTTTGCCAGCTCGTGCCACCGTCAGCTCTCCGCGAAGGTTCATTTGAAGCATCTAAAGTAACAATGTAGCTTACTAAGGTCAAAAAACTGACGCACTTTGCGTTTCGTGGACATGTCCCAGTCGTCCTTGCCGAGGACGTATGCAAGCTTGGTCAGTGCAGCCTCCGTGGTCATGTCCGACCCGGGAATCACGCCGGCGTCGCAAAGAATCTGAATATAAACAGTGATAACCATAGAGGTTTTTTTCGACTTACCCGGCCAGTTTCGTAGTTTGCGTCCACGTGTCCCTTCATGCATTGCGAGACATTCAGCAACAGACACCCGCGATCCACTGCTGCGCTTATCTCTCTATGGATGTCATCGCGTCGTGAAGGCATGTTTCCTGAGCCGAACGTTTGCAGCACTACGCCCTGCGTCGGCGGCGCAAGCGTTGCACGCACCTAAACGGAGTGATAGGCCCATTGTACACACGCTCGGCGGCACCAACCATTTCAATCGGCATGGAAGGGAATATCCGCAGGACGCCCACACTGCGACACAGGTTCTCCTGAACTCGGAATGGCGCTACTTCTGAGCTTCGGAAGACGGATTCGTAGTTGACTAAAACCGTGAGTGGCGTAAACGTAGCGTTCATGACTGTAACAAAACCGCATACCGTTGATATCGATGTCCATGTGAGCAAGCGGGTTCATATTGGGGCTGGAGAACGCATCAAGGCCGCTGTTGTCTAGCTTCTGAACCCTATTGCCACGGAACAGCTTGTTGTTGAAGTAGACGCAGACTTCGGGAATGTCGAAGTACCCCGCAATGATGAGAGCGCCCAAGAGATTTTCACGGCCATCTGAGCGCGCTTCGGCAACAGGGATCTAAAACGGCAAATCTCACAACATCAAGAAGTCAATACTTGCCTGAGAGCCGGTAATAACCACGGGTTTGCCGAGATTCTCCATCATGAAGGAGAGAGCGCACGCGGTGTACGGCAAAGTGTCGGTACCATGAAGAACGACAAAGCCGTCGTATGCCTGATACGACTTCCGAATGTCCTTCGCAATCCGAATCCAGTCGTCGAATGTCATGTCGCTACTGTCCAACAGCGGTTCGTACTCCACAACCTCAAAGCTGGTCAGTAAGGCGCGACTCCGGAATTTGCCAACTTAACAGTTGCGCACGTACCCAATACACAATTCGTTTGCGCATTCCTCTGACAGGCGGAAGAGAATAGGGCTTCACTTGAACCTCCGCGTAGTGTTCCGCCACGTACTCCTTGTCGTTCAGCGGCGGCAGGTCTCGAATAGCCTTCGGCAGATAGTGTGGCTCCGGCGAATAGACTGCAATCTAGGCAGCATTAGACCAGCGAACGAGTAAACCGACGTACCGCCTCGTTCGTTGCATCGCATTCCAATTGTTCCTCCGGTGTAAATGACGAGCACTCGTGCCTCTGCTGGTAGGGCTGCTTGCTGGATGGACGCTCCGTGCTTCGTCGGTGACGTGGCTACGGTTCCGATGTGTGCAAGGTGCTGAACCACACCATAAATTACTCCTACGCTAGCGGGCAAACTTACAGTTGCAGACAGCTTGCGAATGGCATCGTCAGTCAGGATGGTCATCTGCTTCGGAGTAAAACTCTCGTCGAGTGGAAACTGTGGCGTGAACTCCAGCGGTTGGCTGACAGATGATCCTGCTAGCGCTTGGGCACCACTGAGCGCGGCACCAGCTTCGCCTCCTTCCGTAACGGACATTTTACGGATCCGCTCCGTTCCGTCAGGATACCATGTGCAGTAGTAGAACGAGTCTGAAAATTAATGGATGCTTACAAAACAATCAGTGTCTGGGAAGCAACTCGAATTTATGCACTTCGTCATTATGAAACGGCAAAATAACGATTAAGCCCTCGCAATTTGGCGCTTCGTTCTAGCTTGCCAACTACCCGCTTGCAAGTGAGGAACTCGCTAAAGCCGTTGCTTCAGACGTCTTAGCAACGTACCGTCCGTGACAGAGTCCCCATTTGTCTTGGACGGGGAGGCAGCGGACATTGGCGGTTTCCGATGTTGATATCGCACTTGAGACTTCTAAACAAGGTTGCATAACAGCTAATAAAGCATTGCTAAATTGCAGAAACCAGTACCGCTGTTTGCACAGCTAAACGCACAAGCGCATTAAGCATTCCGCATCCGCGTGATGGGTAACAACGGGTTAGTTGACGCTTATCAGACAAAGGCGCAAGTTAGTGTCGGGTGTACACTTTTCAAGTATAAGTAGTCCTACTGATTTGCATAAACTCGATCCGCACAAATGCATGGTCGACACTTTTTCAAAGAAAGGAAGTGTTCTCGCACAAGACTGATACCCCCCCCCCCCGGATTTATCGAGCATCGGCGCTGTCCATTTAATGACCGTCTCTAACGCACCGAACTGCTGCCTCTTCTTGTGGCCATTTCGACGACACGTTTACACATCCCGGCGGGAAGGGGCACAGCGTCATTGTCTAGCTCCCTCGTAACGCACCTTTACACATCATTTGTTGTCCTTTATCAACGGAGCACGCAATGAAAATGTCGAACCGACGCACTATTTTTGAAGTTTTACTTCCGTGAATTCAGAACACGTGGACTGGAAAGAAGCGCAGGCCGAATTCGAGGAACATAAGCCAATGTCGTAAATTCTTTTCCAGTGGTCACATGTACAGAGGTTTCAGAATCAAAGTATGACGTTTACAGCACCATCGGACTCATAAATCGAAACATTCAAGGCAATGTTGTCCACGCCAGCTGAGGCATTCCATGCAGCGCCAGTATGTGCTCTAAACAACGTCATTCAGCGCCTATGTGTAAGTATTTAAAGTGATCCACACCTGCCCGCGAATCGAATCGCAGAACCAATGGCATTCATGCATCCATTCCTTGCATATTGTTCGGAAGCACCGTCCGATCATGGAGTCAAGCTGTAAAGCGAGTTGCTAACTCCCTCCCGGGCATTCTCGGCAGTAACTGACCTGGTTCAGGCTCTTCGGTTCGGCTGACTGGTAGGCGTTGGTCTCAGTCGAGCAAAGAAGGCCAAGAATTAGCAGAAAATGGCTGCCAAGTAACGAGTACATGGAG
Source organism: Aphelenchus avenae (assembly GCA_020875895.1). Classification (NCBI taxonomy): domain Eukaryota; kingdom Metazoa; phylum Nematoda; class Chromadorea; order Rhabditida; family Aphelenchidae; genus Aphelenchus; species Aphelenchus avenae. The sequence goes on from JNEY01000002.1 coordinate 2,620,904, forward strand.
CATTGGCTCTAAGCAAATACTTCTCATTAGGTTATCATTCGGGCTGCTTCCGCATTGACAGTGATCGAATAAGCGGTAAGAAAAACCGTTGATCTTTTAGAAAAGGTCCTACATACTCCAAAGCGCTAAAGAGGGCTTCCCACGTACGTCTCTGCGAAATCCTACTGATATTTGCAAAGTCGGATATGCATTAGAAGTCGCGACGCGAATGCGCAGATGAGCAATCCCATCAGCGTGTTCATAATAATAAGAGATATTAATGAATGACCATTCCCCTTGCGGCAGTGACATTCCTTCGCGGCGGCATATGCATGCGAGAAGAAGAGGCAGCGGATCCGCTTTTCTTCCGTTTTCTAGTCACTTGGTTCTCGTAGCGGTCATTGCTGTCGTCTGCCTTTAGTAAGGTCAAGAAAGAGGAGGAACGAGCTAAGAGAGAGCTAAATCGCGAGTGTCAAACGACGCAAGGCAAAGTATTGCACAGCGTGGCACTTAGGGCTTCACTTGGCACTATCTCGTCTTAGGAAGGGGATTACGTTTTTGCGAATTTCAGCCGATTAAATTTAAGAGGGAAGCGATGTCTGGGTATTGTGGTCGGTAGCGCGGAGTGTTGGCACTAGAAAAGGATCTCAATAGCCATGCAAGGTCACGCCGAAAGTACGCTCTAATCCACTCGGTAAAAGGTCCTTGGACGACGAACAATACGTGCGAACACTCTTGCAAGCGAGGAAACAACGCCTCAAGATGCCGATGGAACAACTTTAGAACTGGCCAAAGTCATTTAAGCGGAAGCGTTTCGACTCTTTGTTAGTGCGCACACGTCCCTTCCTTCCAACAACAAAAACGATAGGCATCGCTCAGTCTCACAAATTTATTAAAGCAAAGTACCACAGAGCGTCGCTAATTAATAGTAGGGAATTAGCTACGAGAAACACAAGGCAGCAAATTGGACAGGCAGTGAACGTCTGTGACAAGGCCTATATAGGAGTAGAGCCTGGGTTCTCGATGCTAAATGTTTGGTTTCGAGACACTTCTTCTCCTTTGATCTGCTTTTCTTGGGTCACTTTTGTGATGTGGAAGTAGCTTCCGGGCTCGGTCCCTGGCGGACGGACCACCAAGTCCGCAGTGCTGCGCGCTTCACCTGCGACGTTCTCCGCGAGGCAAGTGAATTGACCGGAGTCTGCAACCTCGAGGCGTTGAATGATTAGCGAGTGGACGCCGTTTCCTTCCTGCAACGGAGCGAGACATACATTGCATGTGCTTAGTACCAGTACAACATACGTCAACGAGTCGCACTTCCTCACAGTCTGGGATAACTTGGCTGTCGCGCAACCAAGTGACAGTCGGCGGCGGGTCGCCCGTAACGCGTACCGTCCATTTCAAGGTTTCGCCTTCCACTACCTCTTCGCTGATGAGGCGCTTTACGAAGTCAGGTGCAGTGGTTTTTGCTTAACAAGCGATTCGTAGATAACATGGCTAGTCTTCGTCAGGCTTACGTCGCACAACGAACTGCGCGCTGCTCGTCGCCACGCCGGATTCATTCCTGGCTGTACACATATACTTCCCGGCGTCCTCTTCTCGCGCGCCCTTGAATGCAAGCGAGACGCGTCCGCCTACGTTGAGGAACTCTAAATGCGGATGCGTCTGTCGGGAGATGGGTGTCCCGTCCTTCGTCCATTGCACTTCCGGTGCCGGCAAGCCTAAACGTATGTTAAGGATACAGTTATTGCCATTAGTGTGCAGCAGACAATCGTCGATATGCTCAGTCTGTGCACAATTCTTGACTACTTCTTACCGGTAACAACTGCTTCAAATCTCACTGAATCGCCAATGGTTGCCACGCAGGAAACAAGAGTTTGGATGAAGTGTGGTGGCGTTCCGGACTTAGATGTTTGGTGCTCATACTGTGCGCCGTAATCGTCGGCAAAAGTCTTAAAAGCGATATAGGAAATTCAAAGAGTTATGCCTACAAGGCGTGGTTGGTAGGCCGACCGGGTCATAGCACTGGATGCCTCATGCGCTCGTTTAGCGGGTGGCGGTGTTGACATTCCGGTTCGTTGATGTTTGCCCGGAAGAACATAGCTACGATCGTATGCGCCATATTCTTCGACAATCCGTTGACGCTGAAGGCAGCCAATCTTAACCCTTCGATCCAGGTGCATTGTTCGCAAACCTCAACGCTATGCGGCTTGCGCGAGCGGCTGACCGGCTGAGGGATCATGGACTTTGGACGAACGTGAATCACCGTGCTTGATTCGGCTTTACCACGAATATTCTCGGCACTCATCTTGTAGTGGCCTGCGTTCTCGAGCTTCGCAGGCGTAAAGCTAATGGAATACGTGTCACCGATATTGGTGAACTAAACAATGCATTTAGCCCTAGTCAGTATCCCAACTACGTGCCTCAGCCACTTCGTAGTTGGACCTCGCAGGACGGTCATTGAAGAACCAGTGGACCTTCGGTCGAGGATTGGCCACAAGCAGGCAGTCAATCTTCACCTTCTCTCCTTCGTTCACGGTGTACTCGGACTGGAACGGACGAATGAACGACGGCGCGTTCGCCAGGCTGCTGTATCCTTAAATAGATTCCTTGAGGTTAACGCATCCCAGCCAATTCCTCACCTGGATCTCCAAGCTCCTCAACACCCGGCACTCCTCCAAGTGCTGGTCTTGGAGACGGTGTTCCCAAAGAACCATCGCTCCACATACCATCAGACTTAAGGCCATTCGTTACACTGGTTAGTTATCTAGTGGCCTACTCGGACGAGGCGACTTCCGGTGTATTCCTGTGTGGTACTTTCTTCGATGCGTGTATAACTCGGTCCGCCGATGGAGATGACGTTTACCGTTGCTCCGCTTCGTGCTTCGCCAGCTTCGTTCCTTGCTTCGACAGTGTATATTCCGCCATGGCGTTGTTCGAGTCTACAATGCACAATGAATGAGCCGTCGAGAAAGGTGCCCAGTAATTGTAAGGGCTCGCGTACCTCTCGATTACTACACGTGTCCAACCATCCGGTTGTTCGACGAGCCGTGCACCCGGAACACTCTCGATGGGCTGGTCTCCGAATCGCCACGTCACCGACGGCTTCGGTTGACCAGTGACTCGGACTTCCAGAACCGCCGTCTGCCCTTCGGGAAGCTTCTGGTTCATCAGTGGTGGATGGAATGTTGGCGCAACGAGTGCATGCGCTGGTGCCGCGACCGGCATAGACGGCTTGGGCAGCGTTGGTGGCGGGACCTTTCGTGGCTGAACCGTTAGACGACAGAAGTTCGTGCTTTCGCCATGGACGTTTGACGCTTTTACCTAAAGAAATTATTGGACGGAATGTGGTCAACAAATACGCACCGTATACAAGCCCGTGTCCTTCGGGCTCGCGCTTTCGATGGCCAAAGAGCAGAGGTCTCCGTGAAACTGAAGCCGGATACGCTCGGACTCACGGATGCTTTGCGCCTCCTTGTACCAAACCACCTGAATGATAACTACGTAAATTGATGCCTCAAGAGACTTGCTACTTGTGGCTCCGGATTGGCTTGAATAACACAGTCGAGCTTCACGCTCTCGCCTTCCTGCACTGTGACGTTCTGAAGCTGCCTGGCGAATAGTGGTTTCTGCTGTCCAAGGCCACCTTGACCGGTTAGAGCACTTCGTGCTGAACGAAATTAGAATGGCCGAATGGGGCATGCTAGCAGTTACATTTAACGGTTAGCTTTGCTGACGATTCTGCGCTACCGAGCTGGTTTTCGACACGAACGGTGTAGGTGGCGGTATCCTCGATGAACGTCTCCTCAATGGTAAGCGTTGCAACACCGCTCGCGTAATCCGTCCTGTAGTCCGCGTTGCCCTTGATGTCGATTCCGTCCTTCGTCCACGAGACCTTTGGTTCGGGGGCTGCGTCCACCTTGGCAGCGAACTCGACGCGACTGCCTTCTTCGACTTGTGCGTCCGCCAGCCTGCTAACCACCCTCGGGGCTCTTTGGATGTGTCTAAAACAGTCACGTCACATGAAAGATTTCGTCGCTCACCTACCTTGTTTCTTCCGTAACGAAGGTCTCCTCGACAGTCTTTCTTATCTTCGTCTGGTCGTAGACCCTCTTGATGTGCTCATTCAGTTGTTGTTGCTTCTGATGAAGCTCTCTGATGCGACGAAGTCCCTCTTCGCCTAGATGGGCAAGACTTAGTCCTGGCCAACGCTTCACAAGCATTACTCTTTTGCTCTTCGACAATTCTATGCAGGTCAACGATGCGCTGCTGTTGGGTCGGAAGGAACTGGATAATCTGCTCAAGACGCTCCACGGCATTTTGCCGCTCCTCCTCCGTGGTACTCTTGGAGATTTTATTGGCAAGCGACTGTATTATTTCGAAGGTGTCCACCTGCCACATTTGAATCTCCTCGATAACCTAGGCCGGTATTACGTCTCTGCACAGTGTCACCGCTCAGTAATATCACTAGCTCAGGATTCTCCGTGTGGCCAACTAGCATCTTCGCACGATTAATAGGTAGTGAATTTCAGGTAGTGCACTGATTAGCGGTGGGTTACCTGCATAGACTTCTTGGTTTCCGTGCGCGCCTTCTGCCAGCCTTGCCATTTCTGACTGATATCCTGCAAACGACCGCGATGACCCTCCAGAATCGTCCGGACGGAGCTGATGGCTTCGTCCACCTTCAGGTTCTTGTCCTGCTCTGCGTCGCGTTGCACGGTGGCTATGAACTTTTCACCTAAAAGGACATTATGCGTTGATAGATTACCGTGCCAACAGACCTTGATGCTGCTCCTGAGTTAGTGTCGAGTTTATTGCATGGAAGACGTTGTTCATCTGAAAAAAATGTTTGGAAACGGAAGTAGAGTCTGTCGTGTCCGTACTTCGTATGCTAATCCCCCAGTGTTTTCTCTATTTCAACCGCTGTTTACTGCTGGTTGTATCATTGTGCCGTAGTGCCAATAAACTTTTCACCGCTCTCTACCTCGTGTTCCCGCTCCCTGCGCCGTAGGGCATAACAGAGGCGGTCAACGCCCTACTTTCTTGACTAGTAATCGCTCACTCTTACTGAGCAAACTACGTTATGCTTGCTTATTTTTTGAACCTTTTATACCTTTCATCGCAGAACGCATAAGTACTTCCAAAACGCATTTTATGCTAATATACGTTTTCCGTTCAATGCTATTGCATCTAAGGCAGGTATCATGCAAAAGGGTTATTGTAAGGCTGGTAGAACATACAATCATTTGCTTCTGTTAAATGTAAAGTAGGCGCGTCTCTCTACCACTGTGTTATCAGATCTGCTGGCCTCTTTGTCGTTTCTTCGATCGTTGCGGTTTTACATGGGTGCACTATTAGTGTTGTGGACATCACGCGTCAAATTAAAGCGTTTTAAAGAAGTTGTATTTCAGCTTCTCTCGGCACTAATTGCCTTTCGGCATACGCGGCTGTGGAACTTGGGGAAGCAATCATGAGCGGCGATAAAGTTCCGCATCTCGATCGCGTCGTGACGAGTCATAATAAAGCAGCGACGACGAGGGAAAAAAGCGTCACCCAGCTTATCGTCAGCAAATCTCGGTAACAGACCAACGTTTTATAGCTGGTATAACTATGAGTTATAGTGGACCGTACAAGCCGCGTAAGAACAACAAGTACAGCGGCGTGCCTGGTACCAAACAATACCACCGAAGCAGAAACAAAGCTCGCAAGGCCAGTAGGACTCAGGAGCAGGCAGACGAATATCGGCGGAAAGAACGAGAGTATTAATGTGTTTACGCGACTTCGTACTTAATGCTACTGTTCTAGGCGGTACGCGGCATTGACGCCTGAGAAGAAAGCTGAAAAGCTTGCCAAAGTCCGAGCCTACCGGCAGCGCACAATAGCCATAATGACGCCTGAGCAGCTTGAGGAAAAACGTCGACGAAATGCAGCCGGTCTTGTGAGAACAAACAACTTGGTTAACGAAGGTATTAGTGTTTGATCTTTTCTATAATGAAACTGTAGTTTCAGTATTCGTGTGCACAGTATGCAAGTGCTGCGAGTGGAAAGGAAAGAATTCAATGACACGTACGAATCATATACGTGTCCATTGTGCTCAATGGCGAGAAGTTACGTAGTTGTGTGCTATTCTCTTATCAACATTATCACTCGCAATTTAGGCGACGAATGCCCGAACAGCGAGTGTCACGAAGTCTTCGTGTCAGAGGACGCGCTTCGACTTCACATACTTCGCTTCCACATGGCCAAGCAAACAGTTTCATCAGCGTTGCTTGAAAAAGACTCCGAATTGGATAACGCTACCGACGAAGACACAAGTATTTCAACGACGGCAACAACTGACCGCTCGCTGTGTGGCCCACACTTCAAGTGCATGTTCTGTGGATGCTGCTTGACTACGAACGCTTTGTTTGCGCATATGGCACTTCACTGTCTAGTGCGCAACAACCCAGGACTCGCGAATGTCGTCGCTGACTGCCAAAAGTTGGACACGGATCTCCATAGCGTCGATGACTCCCTCGTCTGCACGTGTTTGCCAGCCGGGTAGGAATGCAGAAAAGGCTAGAACTACTTGAAAAAGGTATTGCTTTCAGTCGTGTCATCAGCGATGCTTGCCGCAATGCAAAGCTCTTAGCGGCAATAAGCGATTTCACGATATTCAAAAATGACATGGGTAATGGAGCTTACAAGGACTTCTTGGCACATGTTTCGAAAATGCCCGGCGGCAAAGCAAGTAGCGGCTTCGTCTATGCCATCGTGATATATGACGCAAAGAAGCCTAATCGCAGTTGCCGTGAATTCTTCGCAGAAGGCCTGGTCTACGTGGGACACGCCACTAATCTTGCGGCACGAGCTAATCATCACCGCAAAAACTATCTTCTTACCACCTTCTACGAATCGGATTAGAAGTCCCATGTACGTTATTTTGTCAGCCTTTTATGCAAGAAAAGCTTTAGGTAAACCTTTATCGCCAGATGCGTGAAGCTGAAACGAAGGGCCAAGAAGTGCTTCTTGTCGGGTTAGGCGACGAACGAGGTGTGCCCATTAACTTCAAAGAAGCGGGTATATTCGTGGAATCAATGACTCTTCTCGTCCTCGGTAGGTGCTGACTTGCCTTAGACGTGAACCAAGACGTTTATAGGGCTCCAGACGCAGTTCAACAGCGTCCTTTCCCTTGGAACTAAGCAGGTTACTGATTGGATGCGGTCGATGTTTCCGACGGTGGCGGAGATTATTATTCCACTGCTTATTTCCGTGTACGAACGGCTTTACGTCAGCGTCACTGGTGCTGGAGTCCACTTGTTGACAAATACAGGTCGAAAGTTGTCGTTCTGTCCCGGTGAGTTTGCCGTATGTCGGTGATTACAAATGACCACAGCTGTTTCAGAGACGGCCATGCAATCTTTGTCGACCAAATGGACGCCCTCTTCCGACTTAGCAAGCTCATTTCAATTCATGGCTAAACAACTAGGCTACTCATACGAAGTTAGCTATTCTTACCAATAGCACGCTAAGAGTGCATATTTCAGGACGCTCTTCATTGTGTAAACGGTGTTAAACCGTTGTTGACGGTTAAACCGTCAACACTGCTTGATGCGGAGAGCGATATCAGCAGCCGGCATCCCTTGGGAATGTCTTCTTCGACCGCTTTGGTGTTTGCGCCATCCACTTTTGCTGCAGACGAGGCGCCACTTTTGAGTCCAAAACCCGTCAGCTCATCTGGGGGCGGATGTCAGTCGAATTGGGAATCTTCAGGTAACGAGGACCTCCTTTCCAGTTCGCTATTAATGCTTGAATCACGTATTTGATACGGACTCCTTTAGATGACGTCGAGCAGGCATCGGTGACACATATGTCGAGCTTTGGATCGGCCTCCGCGTTCGAAGCTGACGCGTTGGTACCGTACGTTGCAAAAGCCAGTGAGTCGGCAGAAAGTGTCGAGCTGTCGCCACTTCCCGAAGGCTCGTTCGGCCTGTTCCCTCTATCGCGTCGTGTGCCTAGGTCGTCTTCCGGTTCTTCTCTACCCTCAGCTTTGGCTACTTCGCCGTATATCACCGGAAAAGCCAGTGAGTCGGCTGAAAGCATTGAACTGTCGCCACTTGCCGAAGGCTCATTTCTTGTGTTTCCTCACTCTCGACGTGCTAAGGGATGACCGAAGCGAAAACATTGTCTAGCTCTTGTTTTGTAATGATTTGTTTGTAAGCGCGTTTATTTGGAATCGAGACTACCTAAGTGCTGATCACCTTCTTGTGTGCATTAGCTTTGATAGCTATCCCGATAATACTTATTTGGATCGAAGAAATGTTCCTGGCATTCATCGAACGGAATAAAGAAGATTGTAAGGGATTCGCGTCTTTCTTCCTTGAGTTACTGGACAAGGTGGTTGGCACCTGATGAGTATGTGACTCGGGAGTGTGAGCCTAGAGCTAGCGTGCGTGGGGCCTGAGCCGCAGGTGGGTGAGGTCGGATGGATCTCAACGGTCGGGCTTCTTGGGTGCAGAGCTGGATACTTGGTCGCAGGTTGGAGAAGGAATGCGGATGAGAGCTGGCGTCGGGCGTCCCCGGAACGATCCTGGAGCCGTGCCGCGCGTCGCTTAAATACTGCTAGCTGCTGACCCTTCGGGACACCTGCGCGGGTTCGGTGCGGGCTCCTCCAGCTTCCATTTCGGGATGCAATCACGCGCACTGCCGTGCCGTCTCCTAGCGCCGCGCGTTCTCTCTTCGGTCGGCGCATTCCGATCGCTTCCGGTGCCGGCTTCCGCCATGAGTGTCGGCCGTCGGAGAAGCCGCCGCGATGGCACTCGCTGGCGCCGAATCCTGCGCAAGGTGCGAGGCCGCGTGGGAACCTCCGCGCCCAACATTCCGGAACAGCTTCCGGGCGCCGCATGATCAGAGACCAGCTCAGCTATACAATGCTAAGCCAACTTTAGTCTAGAAACGGCTTTGGCTTGCCGTCTTCCCTCATACTTGATATCCTCTGCTTTTTCGATTATAACAGTGATTTCTTATTGATAATTGGTAAGCCAGAACGCATGAAGGTCAGTTCACTTGACAGGAAGACACCTGTTTGTAAAAGTATGTCGGCATACTAGTTCGTTCGTAACTAGCGCTATGCAAATTGTCAGCACCAGAACGCATGAGCCTTCATTCACTTATCGTAAGGCAATTTGCGTATGCTTAGACCCCTTAGCTATACATGAAATCTGTGGGATCTCTACTTTGCTAAAAAATGATCCAGAATATGGTGATGAAAGTTTCGTCCGTTTAAATGCTCGGAGGTGCTGGTTATGAGTCGACATTTCGTGTGCTTCTTAGCCTCCATAACGATACGATAATGATCAAGTCTTTCTCGGTTCGGTGAATTCGCTGCCTTAACGCTTAACCGAGGTAATCAAATGTGCGGAGTATTGGCTAGGCTAAGAAGTTAACACTAGCGATTTTGCATAGTTTGCATTTCTATATGCTAGGAAATCGAGACGACTGTTCATTTAGTGCAGGTATCTCTTTGTTGTTTCTGTTATTTGGCGTTAGTCTCGGTTTTCGCATTCGCGACAACGCTTTCTCAGGGCATTGTTCGCGCCGAGACCACTAGTGGCTGATGAACATAAGTGCTACTGGGCGGCTCCTCGTGAAAAAGTGGGCGTTACTCACGCGTTGGCATCTGCAGCGATAGTTATTCAGGACGCGAATGTCTTTAAAATCTCCTCTTAAAAGATGCGATGACGTTGAACTGTAAAAGATTGAAACGGAGCCGACAAGAAAATCCGACCTAATAATAAATATTAGAAGACCATTAAATTATACGAGACGAACTGTTAGACGAGAAATGATGTCAGGAAACAACGGTCAGTAAGCGAACTTGCACTCGAGGGCTTCCACAAGCTATTGCATTGTTGCAAGTTAATAAACGTGTTAAGCCTGTGTTCTAGCCAGGCTCGTATAACGCGGCCTGCGCGGACAGTTCACTGACGTGGCATTCACGGGTGGCAGAGCCTAACGGAGTTGGAGAAACACGCTTTTGCGGAAAGGCGCATGCTTTCTGCTGTCATGCATATTTCAAGAGCATAATTTGCATCAGAGATTGATCTTTTCCAAATGCGCTCTGCCCGGCTTTGAAAATCTATTATCCAACAAGATAGCGACTATGCTGACGTGCTTACACAGCACCGTACTCACCTGCTGAGCAACCTGCTCGTTCCCGAATTCGCGGTTCGTATTCAACAGCGCAGAGAGGGTGTCGAAACTCCCGTCCAGCTCCCGAGCAAACTTGTGGAACTGCAAAAAGCGTCTTGCTTTATGCACGCAGCGCGCGGCTTAATAACCTGCTGGAATGTGTTGCCAGCAGAAATTCGATGCTCCAGCACATGTTTCAAGTGTTCATAGCGCTTCTGGAAATCGTGTAGTGCCTTCCGGTCGCCCTCGTTAACTTCTCGTGATCGGCCTATGAGTGTCACAATCTCTGGTTCCCGACTCTAAATTAGTTGTAGTGCAGAGCTTCAAAAAGGTAAGCATACGACGACGTCAGTAGCGAAATGCTTGTGCTTCGCAACGAACTCCGTAGCAGACGGAAGGTCCCTCCCAATGTTGCCGTTATTCGCAACGAATGGCTCAGCCACGTCTCGGAGCCAACTGAACGCGGACGTTGTCTAAAATAACCATTGACCAAAACCATACGAAATGAGGAAATGAGATAGTTCTACCTGGTCAACGAGTTTCTTGCCCGCAGTGCGGATTCTCTCACTAGCAAGTTGCTCCAGTTCGGACAGTTTGGCTTGCAGCTGAGCAAGTTTTGCAGATACTTGGGCATTCGCGCCAAAGCGCAAGATTTGTTCACCGTCATGAATTACAGTGCTCGCTTTCTGACGCGCCAGCGGGCCAAGTTCACCTGCCATTGCGGCATCGGCGTTCGTCACGTCGGACTTCATTTCCTGTAGCTGTTGCAGCAGCTAAACGAAGATTGTTGCACACGCAAAATCGTGCTAGCCTCACTGAATCAGCGGTCTGAAGAAACTGTCGCGTTCGAGAGTCGATGTCTCTCGCCTGTTGTAAGAGCTTTAACAAGTTGCCCAGTTNGATATTACCGCTAGGCGCTTGACTAGGTCATTGTGCGACTCCATCAACGAACGCGCTCCAGGGAGGTCCTGTCCGAAGTCGAGAAGCTTCGGCTTCATCTCATCGATGCGAAGCTCCGTAAAACCGATGCTCTACAGTGCAAGCGATTGATTTCAGGGCTTGCACTGAAACAGACCTTAAGCATCGCAATTACAATCGTCGTGTGAGGTTCGGCGCGCACAGCGATTGTTGAGATGGTCGTAGTCGTCGGCTTGTCTTGCACATCCACCTCCATGATGCCAGGCAGGTGGACCTTGTGCAAGGTCGTTCTAAACGTCCGATAGTGGTCCTGCCTACACTAATAGTGAAGTCGCGCAAGTAACATCAGCGTACTTTGTTAGCGAAACCTACACAACGGGTTCCTCGTGTCGGTACCCGAAAGCCCAAGGCTCCGTTAAACAACGGATATGTGCTATCATGCCTTCCAAGGGTGTCCCACCAAAATGACAGGCATATCCGAGCCGAACTTATAAGCTCTATTTGATGTGAGAAGTTGGAGCATCATGGATATTCTGGTCTTCTCTGAGCACTTTCAAGTGCCCGCCAGGGTTAATCAAACAGTCAATCGAAAAACACTGTACGATGGATCCCGTTAGGCTCGGCGGACGCATGAGATAGGACGACGCATGAAATCACAAGTAGGAACTGTTGCAAAACTGAAAGGTTGACTATAAATAGCGTGAAATAATTTCCGGTATGATGACCCGGACATGTGTGAGAGTTCGAGAAATGCGTACAAGAGGCAGCTATCGACAGCTGAGTGTCCGCTGCCAGCTCGGGAGAAAGGGCTATCACCGGCCGGCGTATGCGGATTGCCGGCTGCTCTGTGTTACAACGATGATCGGATGTGGCGGCGGCCTGCTAGTCCTCCCGCCACCGCCGCCACCACCACTCCCGACGTCCACAAGCGGTAAGATCTCTCCAGGAGAGAATATTTCCTCAGAGCAAACTGCCTTGGGAACCACAGAGCTGCTCACAGAAAGACCGAGTTTTTATGCAGCTTATCCTGCACGAGAGAAGCGACTTCTAGTGTCACTCTCACCTCTGGAAAACTTAGAAAAATTACAAGGCATGATCAAAGGCTCCAGTTGGCCATAGTTGCCTTGACTTTCGCTCTCAGGCGATGTGACGCTGCGCATGGGCACTAAAGGAGGATAAGCACGTAGAACATTTTTTCATTGTTCTTAGTATTTTGCAACAAAAATCACTTCGAGCAAGTGTGTTATTTTAACCAGCACAGGCATTTTCCTGAATTACGCTCCGGTTCGTCTAGCTGACGTTTTGTTGAAACAATGCAACACGGAAGTCCACGGGTCAACTCTTGAATGTTTGCAGCGGGGTTCTCACGAAAACCAATGGACTCCTATTTATTGCATCCGGACAAGATGCGTTCCATATGCGAACATCGAAGGAAAGGCAACTACATAGTCTATACGCTCAGTGGTGAGCACCCTCGACATGCGGGCGGATGGCGCGGAGCGGGTCGTACTTCTTGAAGTGCTCCTGGTCTTGCAGCTTCTGCTTCAGTCCGTACTCGTGCTCCACCTCCTTGTGGTGGGAGTCCTCCTGGGCTTGCGCAAACTGGACCATGTGGCGTGGCTTGACTAAATGTCAAACGTAGTATGATAAGCGTACGATGCCAGGGAACTTGCACATAGCTTCGTGTGACGAACTTACTTGGCAGGACGAAGTAGTAGATGGCCCAAACGATCGCTGCCGACTCGAGCCAGGTGCGAATGATCGGCTGGTACTTCCAGTTGTAGCGCCACGAGAACATGCGGAACTAAACTACGTCGATGAATGGCAATCAAGACTCGTCCGGTTTTCGCAAAAGAAACAGTTATGTGTGTAATAAGCCTAGAACTTCGTCCTTAAATTTTTAATGACAAAAAGGCAAATTTCTTGACGATCAAACGTTCGAAGAAGGAACCATTCTGATCAACTTCAGAGATTTGGACTGTTATGCGGTCGAAGGGTGGGTGTGGAGCTGCTGCGACCTCTAGCACTATTCGATACATCGTAGGAGTTGCAATTCATTGTCGATTTGATTTTTGGCTAGGAGTCGAACGCTTACGAATTCGCCGAGCGTCATTGGCCGGGCCATCATTCTCGGGTGAAGCTTCGTAGGCGGGATAGGTGCTTTCGGAGAGGCCAGCACGACTGCAGCGCCCCTGAACGTCTCTGCCGTCCACTTGACGCCGTGCCAGACCCTGGCGACTAATCCCATTGTTCTAAATATAGCGCTTGATGAACATATTATTTGGAACAATTCGTGAAATGTTTTTTTACAAAACTGCAACGATATGCTTGTTAACGTTATAATTCCGCAGAATAGTGAACCCGACGGAGCAGTGCATGGTATGTACACTTTCGTGCCAGGACCGCGAATGTGAGAGGAGATGAGTGAGAACTTCTTGCTAGCTAGCTTCTTTTCGAAAAGAGGAGTAAAGGTAAAGGAGTAAAGGTCCGTACCTCAAAAGCACATCCGATTCAAGGCACGTTACAGGCAATGATAAAGCTGAAATCCTGTTAACCTTCAGTTTACTTGTCATGATGCGAACGAATCCATCGAATCAGCGTCGTCGTTTCACATACCCAAAGTTATGAGTATTGAACTCAGTGAAGTGTGGCAACCCGAGTACCAGTGTAATGCCGCAACAAGGAGCATAAAATGCTGTGTCGCTAGCCAGATACCCAGCGGCGACAGTAATTTTATTCTCAAAAGTGTCAAAAACGAGCAATCTAGGCGTTAGGATTTCTCGAAGCAATTCTTCTCATGCTTCTAGGCTCTGGCAGGGGCATTCGACGGCATCTGGCACTTTGTGCAGAAGCACGGGACATCCGGCATCTCTGGATCTGAGCTTCCAAACTCTGCGAAGGCATTCTTCATCATGCTCTCCGCCATGCGGTTCATCTAAAACAGCAATCAAAGGAAGCACGTGTGGCATGCTTTGCCGTACATTCTTTGAGAATTTCTCCTGGTAGACCAGAAGTTCCTGCTTGAACTGAGCCAGCTGGTTCTTCTCTTCGTCTGTAAGAGGGCGAACCTGCTTATCGTTCTCGTACAGGAACCCGTCCTACAATATCAAGTTTTAGGCAGTGAAGCAGCCAGCATTCACTGGTACCTCGTATCTACACTCGCCATTGTTGAAGACGTAGGACTCCTTTCCCGCTTCCGGATTGTAGGCGTAGGCCATACCGCCGTTGTCAGTCAGTCCGTGAACCTATAACGCATAGTCCAACCGCTGCCTGTTTTCCGCCAACCGCCAACTTACCGATCCGTATGAGCCACGCGTGGGTCCAAAGAACTGCTGTCGCTGTTGGTCGTGGTAGTTAGTGTAGCCAAAGTCGCTGGAAGGATTCAAGGACTTCTGGCCATTATATCCCATTGAAGGATGCTGCTGGCCCGCGTATTGCGACGGCTGCTGAGGCCCGTAGTTGTTGGAATTCTGTTGCATATTTGGAGGTCCGTATGGCATGCCGTTTTGTGGCGACCGTTGCTGGTATGCAAACTGGTCGTTGAACTGGCCCATGAACCCGGTCTGCGGTTGGTATCCGCCAGCACTCCCAGGATACTGGTAATTTTGCTGGTAGCCAAAGTTGTTGTACGCACCTTGCTCAGGATCATATCCGTGCGGATTTTGGAAGTTGTATCCGAACTGACGCTGGCCGAATTGTCCGTTAGCCTGTTGGTTCGCTTGATAGAAAGGTTGCTGCTGATTCATTCCGTTGCGGGACAGGGCGTAGGAATTTTGCGCGTACTGCGAGAACCTCCTTGGTGGCGTTGTAGAATTGACGGTCGGAAGGCCGTCCGATTGTGCTGCGGATGCGGTAATGCATGTAGCAATTATCATGCATCCTAAGGTGTACATTCTTCTAAATGATTTTGTTGGGACACCATCATAAAGCTGGTGGGAAGCATCAGGTAGGACATAAGGCACACAATTGGCAGCCTAGACAAAAACGATGTGTAACAGACAAAAAATATCAACTTAATTTCAAATCACTGCGCTTAGTAGCTGCTTGAGAACCGAGTAAGCTACCGGTGCGTGATGGTTAGTCTCTGTTTGCGACGAACAGTCTCGGTCCCGCATTTCCGCGAACACGCTGGACACAATACTCCGCAGCTTGCGCATTGTTTCCGCTCGCGGCAAAGTCCTGAGGACGCTTTTAGAACCATCACTGACTCAATGAATCACGTACGGGATAAACCCTTATGCCAACAGTAGCGGCGACTGAACTTCTGTTTTGGTTCCGAAGAAGTGACACGTACTCACGCGTGAAACTTGTCCCGACTTGCGCAACCGCTGAGACTCCACGATCTGCCACACAGCAACGATGAATCTTTATTGGGCAAGGGCTTTGTAATATAGCATTTATCGGAGGTACTCTGAAAGGAATGAGATCTTCGTAGAAGCAGTTGGCACTGGCGGTTGCGTGGCGAGCTTGGGCTATGCGACTACATGCGTCTTGTGGGCACGTCATAAAACCTGCTCATCCGTAACCGTGGCGTTTCCGGTCGCGTCCACGGAGCAGTTCCACACCAGGCCGCCCAGCTTGTGGCCATACTCAGCACGGCTGCTGTCCTTGGGATAGAATTTCGTCTGCAGTTTCTTCTTCAGCGTACCTCCGGGTCCCTAGAAGAAACACTGCGTAAGGTGCCTCGAACCATGTGTTTTGCGGTCGATAATCCGATTTCTGGGCCATTCCAAACGTTGATTCTATCCCTCTACGTCAAGTGGCTCAACGGCCTAATTTGTGGGTCCAGTGATGGCGAGTTGGCGGCAATGAAGAGAGCACGTCATCTTCCGTCCATGCCCGAGTGTCCCCTTTGGGACACGCAATTCCATTTCTCGCAGCGCATTTAGCTCGCTAACCGAAAGCCTATGTGCTCCATGCACCGCTTAATGATACCGTGCTGCGGTGCAGAACTAACCATTAGCACGAGAAGGCAGTCCTGCCTAGAGCCCTTCTTCGTCGGGTTGATTCCGGTCGTGTTCCAGGTAGCATTGTAGTCGCCCGACTGAGGATGGTCTGTGATCAGCTCGAGGTCACACCCGGCCAACTGCAAGCTACTGAAACCCGACAATGAAAGATTAATTTTGAAGCGCGTCAAACTAACTGAAATTCCACTGGTGGCTTCGTCTTGATGTGGATCCTGTACTTGGTATCGGAGTAGAACTTCAGCGTGCGCGGTGACGTACCGAACCGCTGCCCGTCCTGCTTGAACGTCGATTTCTGGTCATTCTTCTCGGCATTGCTGAAACACACACGATGCCAAAAGCGGCCGTCTTGCTAGCTGGGCAAAAGCGACTGCAGCCAAGCATCAAATGAGGTGGACGCTCGTCTGCCAGCCCTTCCCAGTTGATGACTAATAAGCTGGAGAAAAAGATTACCTGAGACTAATGGTCAGCTGGAACGTAGAAGAAGGTCCGGAGAGCGACATTTGTCGCCTCGCGGCAGCCGGCAAATCGCCACACTGGACGCATGCACCACGAGGCGGCCACCAGGCGCCGTGGGCCGCATGTGTGTATCCGTGTCCAATATATTTTGCGTGTGTTCAACGCTCCGCCGCCTCGGCTGGTGCCACTGGCGGAATGAAAAGCGGCAGCCACCGCCCGCTGAGGAGATGCGGCCGACCCCGGGAAAACGTCTTGGTTCACTTGGAAGAAGGAAACCCGTTGCGGCCAACTCGTCGCTTTTCGAAATCCGCCTTTAGAGTCGTGGGCACGTTTTGCATAGGCATTCGTTGGCCCGTGCCGGATTGGCTAAGATGCCTTGCCTGCGGGCCCCGGTAGGGTTAGCTGAGCCGAGCGAAGGCTGGATTTCCCACTGCCGCATCCTCGAGGCGTACTTTCGGCGCGGTCGAGACAACAAGATCTTCTGCTAGTTAGCTAAGAAAAGACGCATTGAACAAACTGCTTCGAAACCGTTTACCGGAAGCAAACTTCGGTTACGTCACCAAACGGTTCATGCATTGTGCAAGTTTCCGACAAATGCAAACCCTGCGTGACTGGCAAAGTGCTAAGCAGTTATTGATGCAAGGATGGTATACTCCAATAAATGGTCGAACCGCTCAGATTTCGAAGATTGTGCAAAAGCCGTGACTTGCAGATTATGTGACAACAACGACGAGCAAAGTTCAGAGAATCACTGGTATTCGGTACACGGCTAGAAAATTATGAAACCGCAAAGAGATGCCACTGCCCGAAACCTTAGAAACACATTCTAAAACAGGAATCACCGATGAAAGAAGCCGCTGAACTGCGTTTCACTTAAGGATTCCGGATGGGATAAATACTGTTGGCACAACAGGTACGCGTCAAAGCTACACCGTGTAGTCTGCATCACTGCTGCCAGTGGTCAGTCTTCTTGAATCGTCGGCTATGCCGCAGTCGCAAATTCGAGGCGTTACGCAGCCACGAAGCGATGCTAAGGGTCCAACTCTAACTACCTTCTCTGAACCAGCGTCAAAACCATCAATTACGAGAGGGCCTGCCTCAGTGGACAAAGATGGATCGTCAAAGAAAGTAAGCTAGTTCGGATACAGTAACAATTATATACGGTCAACTATCAGTCAAAAAATAAGAAGACGGTTGTTCCTGCGACGGAAATCGTGAAGGGAATGGGCACCAGACGAATTTCGACACCCGCCGAAGAAGCGAAGATGGAAGAGCCTCGGGGCCCGCACAACCAGGGACTGTCGGTAAGGTTCAAGCCAACGCTGAGGTAGTAGTAATGCAAGTAGTCACTTCAGCGCAACTTCAGGTAACTTCAAGTGACAAGTCCCCGGAGCTGCAAAAGGCCGAAAATCGCTTTCCGAAAACGCAATCACCACTTAAGCCCGGAAAGAAAGCCAAGGAACCTACGGCATTAGAGGTGGTCAAAGGCATGGGACTAAACGCAGATATGAAGCTTTCCCCGAAGAGCGACGACAGCACCTCGCCAGTCGAGGAGCTCAGCAAGGTACGCAAGAATTGCTGGATGTCCCACGTTAAATGCCTAACTGCATTCTTGTGTTTTGTGAACCGAATTGGGCGCAGTCATTTCGAATGAAGGCGCGCTCTTCGTTTAGATTCCCACCCTTGAACTGCTAGCGAACTCCGCTTCGGAGCTACTGGGAACTGAGTCGCAAGCCAAGGTCAGGCTCCTCCATTCGCATGAATTTATGCAATTGTTGCACTGGTTTAGCCGAAACCCGTACTGACGTCCATACTGAAGAAACCAAAGAGCGATGTATGAGCATCCGTAAATCGCAGAGTTTAAAGCGATTGTGTTTAGGAAAGCAGGGACGTTGATCCGGAGAGCGACCAACTCTTCGTGGAGAGCTACGACACGTCGGTTGGTGACGGTCGTATAACAACGGTCCGAAAGTCAGTCCTTTGTAGTTTCCGCTTGCGTCGCCGAAGGTACCCAGAAGCGGCGAGATACTCGCGAATGCATTCGAAGCACTAAATGTCGGCAACAACCAGCAGGTAAACATGGGGCGTCACTCGAGACTTTATGCGGATCTTGCAGAAGCCGGTCAGTCTCTCGCCAGGCAACGAGCCTCCACCTGTAGGTTTACCTGCTACCCACTATGCTGAAGCGGTTACCGTGCACGTATCACTTTTCTTGTACAACCATTTGTAGCCCTATGACTTTGCCGTGCAGCCGTTAGAAGTTCCGCAGCCGGAGCTCACTGCTATGTTCACGGCTAAGCAGAAGGTTAACAATGCGTCACGTCATTGTCGTACCCAGGGAATTTCAGCGCAACGGCAGTGACAGTCGTACGTCTCCAACTACGAGTACCGAGAACGTTGCCAAAAAGGGTGTGCCCCAGAAGCTCTCTGATGCGGGCATAAGAGACGTGACCGAACCAACTCAGGAAATAATTGCTGGGAAGACAGGTATGTGCCAAAAACATGCTAACGTTCTAAATATAGATACCAGTAGCATGGTCAGGCAATCGCAAAATGTCTGGTAGCTGTTGAAAATGTAGTATCTTTGTAGCATGCTGCCTTATGTAATGCACAAATACTGAACCGAAGTATATACCCGAAGTTTCAGAAAACTCGTTGTCAAACGTCACTGGCGGAATCCTTAAGAAGAACAAATCACCATCGCCTTCGAGAAAGATCATTTGAAGCTCTACAAGAAGCCCATTACTTCAAACGTCGTCTTCACCCATTGCTTTACTCTGTCCTTGCTTTCACATTATTTCACTGCTCATGCCATAGTCATGCGTCGCATACTCAATAAACCCGACTATCGTAGATGTTTGGTCGTTGAACCGCGGTCTGTCGAAATTTGTTTACGCTTCTTTCGAGTGCTATTAGTCGCGGCTTCCAGACGGCCTGTTTACGCGTTTGTCCAAGAAACATCGAAAACACTGGGGGTGCGCGCAAGGACGGCCGTCGCGTAAACACGCCACGGCCCTCGCTGCGATGTTTTTCATGACGATGTGTTTTCGTGGCGCCCGTCTGGGCGGGATCACCAGCTGTGTATAAAAGGCGTCCAAGCACGCACCGACTGCCATCACAGCTTTAGCAAGCCCTCCTAGTTCTGTTTTCGTTTTCTGCCTTGCGCTCGAAATAGCCTTGCCCTTGTGCACCAGTGAAAGTCAGTTCTCTTATTTGGTCGGTTTTCAGAACAAGCTTCAACTCTACCTACGAACCATGTCTAGCAACCAGGACAAGTCTCTCCTCGACTCTGCGAAGGAAACCGCTTCCAACGCCTACGAGAGCGCGAAGGATACCGCCTGTGACCTCAAGAACAAGATCATTGGCGAGAAACCCAAGGAGCAGCAGGTCAGTTTAGCGGCAGACAAAACTTTAAGCTTACAGTGTCATTCCATTTCTGCATACTCTTTGCTTCAACCCTTCGTTTTAGGCCGCCGATACTGTGAAGGACAATGCCGACAAGGCTGCGGACAAGATCGGTGAGGCACGCAACAAGATCGGCGACAAGCTCCACGAGGCTGGCAACAAGGCTGAGCGCTAAGCACTGTCCTTCGTTACCACCATTTATGTAAAATTCTGTCGTTTCATTTTATTGTAAACATGCACTTGAAGGAATAAACTTTCTGGTTATCTAAAGTGCTTGCCTTTTCTTAGAAACTCGACTCGTAGCCCAGCTGAATTCTTCTTGGCATGTAAGCATGATAGCTAATTCCGCTTGATTGGTTGCAAAACAAATGTTTCACCCACATTAAACTGTCAAGAAAACTACCCGTTTATTCAGACATTAAAGTGGACGGAAATAATAAGAACAAGTGTTACGAAGGGCCATAGAAATAAATATCTTTAACAGCGCGCACATTCAAAGAGGTAAGCGGTCCGCGGCACAGCTTCGGCAAGTGCGAGCGTGCAACAGTTAGTAAGCAGGTAAAGCCGGGTTAGTTTGGCAAGAAATCAATGAGGACCTAGATAGAAAGTTGACTAGAAAAGAAAACAACAAATCTCAGCCGAAGAGTGTGTCATTGAAGATCGGAAAGTCCACAACGATCCACTTCTCCCGAGTCTTGTAGCTGGGATAGAGACCAGTTTGACCGGTGCGACGGTTTGTGCCTTTCGAGAAGCCGTCCCAGTGGTTACCCGCAATGCCCACAACGTCACCGACTTCCAGGGCAATCTCCTTCGCATCAGCGGGTTGATGCGCTTCGACCACTACTTCTTCGTGCGCTAAACATTATGATAGTCAGCAAAGCAACAAAGTTGCACGGAAGGCTAGCGTGTCAGCTATCATTTCACCAACCCTGCTGTCCGCCGTAGTAGTAGATATCGTCGAGGGAGTGGAATTTATCCGCTGCGTCGCCCCGCAGAACCTGCATAAGTTCGTAGCCCATTCGGCAGACCTGCAACAAAACGGAAGCGTCCCAGCACATTTTCAAGGTGCTTACCTGACTGCTAAAGGTGCAAACGAGATAGTCGCATTTGGATAGGATTTGGATGTCGGTAACTACACCGTAGAGAGAGGAATCCGTGTAGCGACTTGCCAACTGGGCACTCTTAGCGATACCGACGTCCGCGAACACTTCGTAGTTCTTATACCTAAAGCAGCGAATCATTAAGAGGTCACGACTAAGCTTGATGAACGCACTTGTCGCGAGCTTCCGTAACCGCCGCCGGGTCGTCAGTAGCAATGTAAATGCGTCTAGCGATCGATTTCTTCTCCCGATACTCGTGGATTCTGAACCAGTGTTCGGTCCACTTCATATATTCGTCTACGGAGTGGTAGGCAGCCTCGGTGCCAACCTTGTCGGTTCGGCGGATTTGAAGACCGACAATCGGGCCTAAAACTGATTCTGTAGCTTCCGTGCAAGTTAAAGCTCATCAATCGTAATTTTGTTTAGCGTATCGTTCTGTAAAGTTTACCCTAGGTTGTCTTTGCATGCAGGCCTTTTTTTCTTGCCATGTGCTTCCTATTGTCCGGACCTTGCGTTGTCAGGTCGGCAGTCTTGTTGTCGCTAAGAGACTGTATATTTAATGGTCTATCATTGTTGGTGACCCGGGGAAACGAAAAGGAGGAGAGCGTTTCGCTCACCCACAAAATTCTCATTCGTACGACGCACATCTCAGTGTTTCAAGATGCCATCCGCTGCTACAGTCCTACTTGTAGCGTTCTCGTCTCTCATACTAACATACGGAGCCAGTAAGTCGCTAGCCCGTGTCGTTGCCACTTGGCTTGCTCTACTCATGCTGCATTTTAGGTGCGCTGGAATGCTATCAGCTACCAGCGCGGTCCACCTCAAACAGCGGTGCTAGCAAGATATCGTGTCCGCCAACGGCAAACATGTGCTTCAAGTTTGTCTGCACAGGATCCAGTCCGTAACTAGGTGTTAAGTATCCCGTTAACTGGGTCTTTAAGCCTTGGATTACCAAAAGGGATGCGCGGACACCGCCAATCCCAGCGTGGCACAAGGGACATTGAATGCCGAGTGCCAAGGACGAGCAGGAACTGGTCAGTACCTTACGTGCCCGGACAACAAGTGTAACGGCGCCGGGACGCGCACTATGCTGGCGTCCCTGCTCATTGCAGTTATTTCTTTCTTCTACACCTTCTCGACCACGACTTAGTCTCTTTCACTGTGTGAAGCGTCGCTTTTATTAGAGTATGTTCTACGTTTTCACGGTTTCCACTCTTTTCCTGAATAAACCTTACCTTTACCGAAGGGGATCTTTGCCTCCGCTTCAGCGACAACTTTCGACATGTGCTCGTTGGAGCGCATTAGGTACCAGATGAACTGAAACTCTTAGCCTGAGCGCAAGAAGACATGCCGTAAGATACCTGCGAGACAAAGTAGACAGGAGGATTTGAGTGGTGCGTCAGTAGGAGGTCGCTTAACTGTACGGGGAACGCCAAAGGCAGATGAGGAGGGCGGTGTGCCAATCCGTCCACAATTGGCAACCGCACGATGCGAGCAGTCTGTTGAACTCCAGCCCACGGCTCGGTCGCTTCGCCAGTCTAAAAGGCTCGTAGTTCGCATCATGCATCTTAGGCCTCAGCCGATTGGTGCCAAGCTGTATGAAGCAACAGTTTATGCTTACGCTGGTGACCGTCGAGAAAGTACATCTAGTGACGGGATGGAAAGCGGCTGTCCATCCCTTGCTTGAATACTGCCACTTCGCACCGTCGTTCTCCAGTACCATCGTGCGGTTAGTGGCTGCCGCGACGACCAAGCAGTAGGCTAGGTGGTGCAGCTGGCAGCCGAATCCACATCCCTTGTTCAAGTCGCAGATGAGCACCCTAAACGTTTAGGTTCGGGCTGCTTTCCAGTGCGAATGGCTACCTGGCCTTCTTACAGTCCTTCGGATTCTGCAACCGTTCTATCCTCGTCTGAATGGCGAGCGTCAGGTTGTGCAGGATTCTGCTGTGCCATTCCGAAGCGTTGTCGATCTTGGCGCCAAAGTTCGTCGATTCCGCGAGCAACGAGAGGGTCTAAATTGCCTGAATAGAAGAAAGGTAGGCCCGATGGAACTAACCTGGTTTATCGCGCGGTCCGCAAAAGATGCGTCCGCTTCACCTTTTTTCTGTTTTCCAAGTTGACTATAGAGGTAGAAATAAAGCTCTCGAATCGAATTGTCCAGCGATCTCCGGGCGACCTAAACATTCGCGTTTACTGCACTTATTCGACCCGAATTTCCTGAAAAGTTGAAATGAATGACCTTTACTTACCTCGTGTTCTTTGCTGTACAGGGCATTGGCCCCACTCGTCAGCATACTCAGCGGGTCTCTATCCTTTCTAGGTCTGAGTTCCACCGCTTGCAGTGAATCCAAGCGTACGCCGGGTACCCTTTCGACACTACGCTGGGGGTTGTGGAGTATCGCATCGGGTTCTCTTCTCTCCAGCTCCTTGCCCAGATGTTTCTTGCCGAGGTCCGCCAACTTTCGTAGCTGCTCATTCTGATCGCGCAACGCCCTCAGTTCGGATAGGGCTTGTCCTAGTTGATCGAGAATTTCGTCCTCCTTAGCCCGCCTTGAACCGTCTGAAGAGACGCGTTCGTAGTCAGGCAAAATACACGTTACTTACCACCAAATTCTTGACGGAATACTCCATTCGATAGCAGGACGAGAGCGGACATCCATATGAATATGGCCGAGAGAATACCCCATTTGGCCCAAGAAGTTACGGAACTTGCCTTCATGGCATCATTCCTAAATAAAGTTTCTAGCGAAAGCAAGACGCGTTTTAGAGTCCTCAACCTGCGGCTCAGTTTTGTGCGCACACGCAACGGAAAGCACTTCGTTCGAATAAATCCGGAAACGGAAGGATGATGGCTAATGTGAAGGCACCCACGGGAATGTTCGTGACGTTATTGCATATGTATGGCGGGGTGCGTTTGGCAGGCAGATGTAAAACCCAAGATATCGATGTAAAATAAGTTTGTGTTCTCAGAGTCTTATTTCGACTTGGTCTATCAAAAAAGGATATCCTAGCTCATCAAAGAGAAGCGTGGAAACTGCCAACGTGACTAAGGATGTTTGCCAAAAAAAAACAACACGTTCGACGGATAGAGCCGCATTGGCTGGTAGTAATATGCTTTATGCGAGTGTACCAGTGCCACTAAGTCTAAATTATCTGGCCCGTGTTGAAGCTGCCTTAGTAGCGTCATCGTCATTTGATGAGTGAACGAAATGTGATAGCAAGCGAACCACGGCCAGATTATGAGTCGGCCTGCACAATATATGCGCTCTGCACGAATCCTTCGATATCCGAGTCACCAATTAGTCGGTTCTTACAACTCGTAAGACCTAAGTAACCTCCTGTAGAGCTTATCGAGTTTTTTTTCTTGTCCCGAATCCGCATGTCAACGGTTCCTTCTCGACTAATTTTAGTGCACGAACTCAGTCGAGGACCTCACCTTACTGGCGTGCAACTTACGCGGCAAGAGTGCCTATGAAAGCCGAGTATTCTAACAAAAAAAAAATCTCGAGCGCTTGAGAGAGCATAACACACACACAGAAGGATGGGGACGAGGAAAGCATAGCAAAAAGACATGCTAAGAGTCTGGGAGCGCCCATAGCTGCCTGGCCGCCGCTGGCACGTACGGAGGGCCGGGTGTCCGCAGAGACCTTATCGGAGTCGGGTCATTTGGCACGGAAATCGATCGCGTCGGGCCACAGGCGCCGTCATAGGAACTAATTAGCGGCAATGACACTCCGGCAGAGGTTCTTTCTTAAAGCTAGTCACCTGTGGAAGACACCATCTGCTAGCCAAAACGTATCATGATACCAACAATGTTTACGCCAGCAGCCGGTGCCATATTGTCTTTCACCCGTACGCTTTCATAAACCATAGAGCTAGCGCAAGAAAACATTAAGGATGGGATAATAGAAACGAAATCAGTGGGGCAACGCCGCGTCACGGCGTACCAAACACGGCCAAGCAGGCAAGCGTCTTTTCATGATGGCCCATACGCTGCACAGCGACCGATGCATGCATTACAGCTTGCGTCCGCTGCCCCGTCTTGACCCGCTACAGTGGCAGATGGCGGCCGCACAGAAAGGGTGCGAACTGCCGCGCACACATGTATGCCGAAAGGCAGATGCCTGCTTTGATGGTCATAAGAGAGCATTTGCATTGTCCGTGCTTTCGTTGAAACAACTGAATTTGGGCACTTGTAGGCTTCACATGCCTTCTAGCTCGAGGTGAAGGCAACATCATAAGGTCTCAAAAAATCGAGTGGATGAACGCCATCAAAAGCCGCTAATGGTAGACATGGGGAATAAGGATGATAGCCAGCAATCAGAAAACTATCCTACTTTTTCGTCGCTCGTGTGAATTTTGTCAGATGAACGTTGCGGATAGACACCGCTGCAGAACCGGAATCCCGCTAGTCGCGGCCTCAAAAATTGATTTGGCATAACAATTGGCCGATTTACCGTTTATCGTCATAATCGTCCGACGCTCGCGTACGAAGGGTATTAAGGGGGCATCAGGGTTTGCGAGATACCACCAGGCATTTTTGGAAGACCGTCCGTCCCGTAATCGGACCGTGATCAGCCCTAGACCCCTACCCTTCGTCCCTCGTGGAATGAAGCGTAAAAAATCATCCTCCGAATGCGGTCATAGAACCCTACTAAAAGCTGCCTTCATTGCCAGGCATCGACGTAAAATGTAGAAAAAAGGCATGCAGATAGCAACAAATTTTTGGGCGACAGCTAGCTCTGGTGGCGCCTAGCAGTGGTCCGTTTTACCTAGCTTGTGATCGCTGAGCACCTCACCGAACCCTGTCTCCCCGTTGGTGAGCCGATGATTAGGCCCTTCGACCTCCGCCCTCCACGTGATACCACATACCGTCCGTATGTGGTCTGTAATACGTATGTGGTATCACGTGGATGACCGTCCCTAAATGCCAAGCTTATCTGACCTAAGCTCATTCCATACATTCGTTGCTTGAGAACACATTGTCCTCAACAAGGTTATAATTGTCTATTGGCGACAGAGGAAACTGGTGTACAAGCAACTTGCAGGTGGTGCGGTACTTACAAAAAAAGCTCCAAGAGCCATTGTGTCTTGCTCAAAATGCTATGAAATTAGCTCTACCTACGTCTACGTTCGCTTCAACGCGCACTGATATTTTGTGAAGTTTTAGACCACGTTGCTAGATCCACCCTTTTTGTACCGGAAGTATGTGGGTTGTCTTCTTCAGAGCTAGGTGCGAATTGGTGTTCCTTTTCATGGCTGGGTATCTGTCGGATACGCAGCGAATAACCGAAATTTAAACCGGGGCACCCGCCGCGAAGTTGCCTGACTGTCATTTCTGATACTGAGTCCACATGCTTTTTATTTTCAATAATGTTGCTTCTAAAATACAACAGTGTACAAAAGTCATTAGTTTTGCGAAGGTTGCTGACAGCTACTAAGTGTCATTGACATTTCAGTTGATGTGCAAGATGCGCTCGAGACGAAGCACACGATCACAAAAGACCGACGCGACTCCGACGCAGAACGGCGCATCGAACGATGCACCGAGTAAGTCCATCGATCAAGGTTATTTACTAGGCAGGTTGTGAGCTAAGTCGCACCTAATATCTTGCTAGCGCATAGCATCGATTGAGTTTCAGCGCCGTCATCAGTGCCATTGCGCAACAGGAAGAATGCTGAGCAAAAGGCGGGAGCATCCAGTAAGGAACGCATAAATGGCGCCGATAGATCGAAGTCCCCGTCGAAGACGAAGCAGACGCAGAGTCAGTCAACCGAGCCAAACCAAGCGCCAGATGCCATATCAGAAAGCAAGAAGACTCGTAAGCATCAGCGTGAACCTTCAAACTACCGAAAAACTTGTTTAGCGACCCAGCCCTGCCAAAGCTACGCGGTTCTCCTCACACAGGGGATAATAAGCGGCGATGAAGAGAAAATAGGCTCAGTGATCAAGAGCTCTACGGGTAACTTGCTCAGCGTCATGCACACGGTTCGCGACTTGCCTGCTGTACACGTCGTCCCATTCCTCACCTTTATCGAGAAGCAACTTCGGCACGGTGACCTCAAGAAGTAGGTTGAATCAAATACCTATTTCTTTGAAATTTTCACGTGGTACCATGATTGTGGTTACATTGTTTGGCTTTTTTACTTTCGCTAAGAAGCGAATTCGTTTTTTTCTGCTGTAAAGCTCAATGTTTAAACAAATTATGTCCTTAATGCTCTACAAGAATTACTTGTTCCTTTTTTCGAAGTCACATTAATAGTAAAGTGGTAAGTGGTAATGCAAAAGGTAGGGAAAAAGGAGGAAATAGTAAGTGGTAGGGAAGCATTTTAATTGTACATTTCTCAGTACCGTTTAATTGTTTGTTGTTGACAATGCCAAGAAAAACAATCTTTTTCTTGGTTTCTGCTTAATTCCTTGAATGCCTGTTCGTCTTGAGGAGTTACGTCCTGGGGCTGAGTAATGCTCATTCTGATTCCCCATTTTAGCACCCGGGAATGGATTATATGGACTCGTGCATTGCTCAACACGCACACGTCGTACCTCTCTTCGGTAAGTGTCCGAAGCTGTGCCATCGTAGTTTCGCACCAACTAGCGACTTTCGTGTATTTAGGTAACCGACCTGGATCGGAAGCTAGGCCCGATGGCGGAATGGATGCAAAAGCGGGTGCGCAACATGGACAAGCTTCTTAGCCTTCAGGGCAAGTTGGGCATGATTGCGGAGCAGATGAACAGGCGTGCGCATCCGGTTCTCTACGCACAGCAGAAGCCGCTAGTCGTCTTCCAGCCAGGTTAGCGTAGCTGAATCACACTTCAGTCGATTTGGCGGATTTCTTGTAGACGAAGGAGACTCGGATATCGAGGAAGCGGAGTACGAACTGGAAGAAACGAGCAACGACGAGTGGTGGCAAGACCAAGCCGACGCCGAGTCCGACCAAGAGATGGGAGAAGACAGCGATTCCGAATCAGAAGCAGACGTACGCAAGTGCTCGTAATGATACACCGACTAAGCATATTGCTTTAGGGAGACGAGGAAACCGATGGCGAAGGGAACACAGAAGACGACGAGGAGGAGGACGATGGGCAGTCAGAGCATGAGCCGAGCCCTGCACCGAGGTCGAAGACACTGAAGAAGCAGAAGAAGCAGGCGACGATGAATGGCGGCTATGACGAGGAGATGGAGGTCGACGACGAGGAACCGAGAAACTTGCCAAAGTCCAAGGCTGCACGACAACGAAAAAGGCCCCTCGAAAACGGGCACTGATCGTTGGAACGTTCCCATCATTCGTTAGCTTGCTTAGCCCGGAGTTGCTCTTACGTTGTCTGTTGAACTTTCAAATCGCGATATGCTGCCTTCCGATGCCTTAGGCTCCTACAGGCCTTCCTTGTTATTTCCACAGTTTATTCAAAAAATGAGCATGCTTCGAACCCACTAGACGTGCCTCCAGAACGAAATTGTTAAGCAAAATCGAATCCTTCTGGGCATGTCAAATTCTGCTCGTCATTGTTGGTTTCGTTAGTTGTTGATCGTACTACATTTTTAACCGGGTTATTAAACTGTTATTAATGAAGCTTGGGAAAGCTCTTGTCGCCTCTACAAAATTTCTTCTACCCTGCACTCTTTCTAGACTTAATATGTCCAGTAGTCGCAATCGCATAGCCAGAGTGGACGGGTTATAGTAGGTCAGGCGGCTATGACGTAATTACGGACCGCCCGTAACTTGCGATTCCGCGTTCTGTTGAAGGGCTATAATTTTACTGCCCATAGCTACGACCTTAAATAGCCTGAAAAATTGCTCTTTGGCAAATTATTGCCAAGCATAACATTTTTGGGCTTTTCACTTTTTTGGAACTTTTGAATGCACAATCAACGGCATATTTCGTGCGTAATAAACATGTCCAACCGCACAAGTAATGGGCTTATGTTAGTTTCGAGCATTACTGGGCCACTTTTTGGCAATTTTTAAGCCTTTTAACGGATTTCTGAGGACATACGGCTCTGTAGTGTGGTGGAGGGTGCGCTGATCGCTAGGCTACAGTCGCTCAAAAACGAAGAATCAAAACATAATTAGGTAGTTCCGTGAAACAATTAATTTTATGGAAAAACTAAACAATTATCCCTACCCATAGTTTGGCTTTTCTCGCGAGCCGAAACGGCAGTTTCTGTGAATGGCACCTAGGATTCGCGCATTTTTCAGATTCGTAAAAATTTTCGTCCGTGGTCAATCATTTCCAACCTACAAGAATTTAAACCCAGAGAATTTTTCAACTGCGACAGCGTCCCATTTAACGTGGAGTAAACCAGATTATATTTTTGTCGCACAAAGGGGAAAAAGCAGCAACCAGCAGACCTCACAAATCCTCAGTTGATTTTGCGCGTTATGGCTACGGAAGGGATACACGCCGCGGTGCCTCCCTCCCTGCATCCCGTCGGGCGTCCCTACTCGATGCCCCTGCTGTCTTACCAATTCCGGGTGCCCCCGGTTCCCGCTGAGCGCATAACAAATGGTGTGGTGCTCTCAATTCCAGTGCGCCCATAACCATCTCCCCGCGTGCCCCTCCCCGCAAGCGCTTCGATCGAGGACCCTTTCGTTTCAATATGTGACCGCGTGCGGGTCGCACCCCTTCCTCCATTTTCTGCCTCCCACCAGTCTTTCGTTACTTGTTCGAAAACAAAGATTTAATGCGTCTGGTTTCTAACATTGTATTGTTTCGCAATTCCGTACCATTTCGGAAGTTGCTGGGTATTTTGATGTCTATGCCTAAAAATGGAGCTTTGTGCATGAACTCTCATGTTTTTTTTTGTAAAACACGTGGAAACGCAGCAAACAAGTCTTGAAGTCTTTTGCTCAAATTGAGATGTACCGTATTCCTGATATTTTCTTTCAATACGACGGGCTTTTTAGTTTCTTATGCGTATTGCCTGCGCTGTCCATGAACGCCCAATACAGGCGCCCAGCAATTTATGGCGCAGCTGAAATCATAGGCCAATCCGTCGGTCGCATGCGCCCCGGACAGGGACTTTCTTCAGACGATATTCGATGCCCAACGACCGACCATCGACGCTCTCCCCGGCGCCCGCGGAGGGGTGCGCTGCACCCGTATTATCGAATACGAGCACGTTTAATCGGGCGGCGGGCGCGCCAGTTGCAGGGGACGCCGGTCGGTTGCTGGGGTGTCGACTGGGGGCAGATAGGAATTCTTTACGATTCCGAGAGGGGGCTCGCCAGGCGCAAGTGGCGGCGTTTTGCTGGCGGACGGCCGGGTAGGCTCGGAAGGGAGCTGGGGGCGCCCGGTGGTGGGAGGTCCCTCGTCCACGGTATCTGCACCACTTCTCCGCTCATTTTCGACTTTCCTTTGGCCGCAAATGTCACCATCCAAGCACCTACGCGCGGCAGATTGTGCTTCGACAATAAAATGAGCGCGTACCTAATGACCATTATTGACGCGTACGCTGTATGCTCTCTGCGCTCCCCAAAGTAGGCTTAGGTCAACCTTTACAAATTGTTCATAAACTCTGGAATTTTTCTCTGAGGCCTGGGAAAGTAAGATGTGGCTGTGTCCCGAACACTTTTCAACGCAAAGCCGCACCAGCCCTAATTTTCATGCAATCGGTGGACCCATTGTACCGCTCAGAGGGTTGATAATCGGTCGGACAGCTTACTGGATTTTCGAAGGATTATTTATGCTTGAATTTTGCCTTGAGACTTCTGGAACGAAATTCATCCTTTCAAAAATCTCGAAAAAGGTTAGGAGAGCTGTATCCGCTTTGTACCATGTTTCGCATACGCGCAGTCTCGACCTCCTTTATCTCTATCAATTCATTCTGTAAACCGTTTTCGTGCTTGTCACAAGGGGCCATTCAATTCTTAGAAGTTTAGAGATCATGGCGAGTAGTCGCGATGAGCCTGGCACAAGGTCTCCGTCAGCAGGCAAACATTCAGGGGAGGATGGGTCTGACGATGGCACCATGCAAGAGCCGCCACAGTTAACCGCGGAAGGCGGGGAAAACGCATACGACGAGCATCCGAACGAAACAGCAGGACCCGTTGTGAAGGAGGAAGCGACGTCGGATTTCGACGACATCTCAGGTCTGTTGCAAGTCGATTTTTCGTCACAAACGAACTCCCCATTGCAAGCACAATATGTGTTTAGGGTACAATATGTTGCTGCTAAACAATACTAGCATGTCGCAGGATACGTCCAGTTCGTCCGTATTAGCTGCGAGTTTAACGATGTCACTCAATTCCGAAGATGGCAGCACGGCTGGAAGCTCAAACTACAAGAACGCTGGAAGGAAGAAGTCGAATCCGGTGAGTATTCCGCGGTCATCGTTATTTTATGGCGTTATTGTAGGCCTGGGAATTCTTCGTGGACCTTCGCGAAAAGGGCTTCACCGGCGTCCGATGTCGATTTTGCGGTTACTACAGCACGGATCGGTCGCCCACCGGCATGCGATTCCACATCAAGCGGAATCACGACACGGGCGTAGGCGGCCTGTGGCATCTGCTCGAGGAGAAGTACAAGCTGCAAACGCCGCACAAGTACACGACTCGCAAGTCTGGGACATCCACTCCGACAGCGTCTAGCAGCCAGGGAGGCATGACAGCTACGGAGGCAGCTCTATTGAGCCTGGGTCCTAGCCTCCATGCAATGCCAGGACCCAGCTCTGTTGCAATGCCGAGCGTCGTCTCGCAGCCAGTTCCCAATATAATTCCCAGGGTTTGCCCCTACCAAATTTCATGTTATAACACTTTGTTTAAGAAGCGCGGACGCCCGCCGAAATATCCACAACCGTCGGTTTCTCAGTACACGCCGCTGCCTGCGTTGAAGATCAAGCCTATACAGCCACCACCACAGTTTGTAAGATTGTGATTCAGTATTTGCGTTCACCCAAGCCGCTTCTAGCCGGCACCGCAGACAATGATTACGACGGGTGGCGTTTCTTATGCGCAAATCAACGGATTATCGAGCAACGACAGAGGTAACCATCCAGCTTGGGTTTCATGCAATCCGATTCTTTAGCCAATCTGATAAAGGCGCTAGGACTCGACCCCAGCGCGGATGTGCTCACGATCGCGCAGGCACTACAACTAACGGCGGGTGCTTCCACCAGTGCCACTACCAGTGTCGCTACAGCTCCAGGTCCAAGCGTAAAGAATGAGCTGCCCACCAACATTCCGTCCGAACAACCGGTCATGATGTCAAAAATGGAATGCGCTGACGGATCCTCCCCTGCCAACGATGAAGAGGAGGACGAAGAAGAGAACACTGAGGACGCGAATCCTGACGATGAGGACATGGATGCGGACGAAGCGGAGGATAAAGGCGAAACCGCCGCGGAAACGTCTGAGCAACAGGTAAGCACTGAATTATGAGTGGCTGTGGTCCATCACCGTCCACAATGCTTGCTGCACTAGGCTCAACCTTCAAGCTTCAGGCTACGGAGGCGGACGATGACATCGCGGAGGCTGCGCGTCGCCCTCGCAATACTAACGTATGGACTCACCTGGGCACCTTCACAAATGAGCAGGACATGGTGTCGATCCGGAGCAGAGAGAAGGTCTCCAAAAGGCGTACTGAACAGCTTCGGAACGGCACCAAAGTTCGGTATCGCTGTAACAAGTGGAAGGTCAGCTAGACTTGAGACTCTTTTGGAAGCCTATGTTGTGCTTTTAGAGAACTAAATGTCACTTCCAAATGTACGCCCTGTACCACGACGGTAAGATCGACTTATACCAAAGCGGCGTCCACGATCATTCTGGACGCAACATGGAAATTCATCAAGGTATATTCGCGGTCATCTTGTCTGGATGAGAACACTTTTATTTAGAACGAATGCGTCAGCAAGGTCAAAATCCTTGGAGTATGTTCATACTTAAAGTCTTCTCTTTCCAAGTCAAGCTTGCCTAACGGGCAATCGTTTAGCTGGTAAAGTGTACGCACCGGCCAAACTGTCGCAAGAGGATATTCTGAACAACCTTATACAGGTAGCTCCGCGGGATTCTGGAGG
>JNEY01000002.1:2654947-2671768 GCA_020875895.1 Aphelenchus avenae
TCGGGTTACTGACCCTTCCTGTACAATTTCTATGGCACCTACCAATATGCTCATCCTGTACATTTCTGGCATCTCGTGTTCATCTCGGGCATTGTAACTGTAACTATCGTTCAGTATCCTACAAAAAAGCGATGACAGCTTTAACGCATTCCTTGTGGGCCAGGAGACGCAGCGGTTCCAATGGAACATCTTGGAAAACTTTGCGCTGAGCAGGAGGCCACGGCTTAGAAATACGCTTGCACTGTTTTTCCATATTTTAAGGGTCACTAGAACCTGGCTGCAGGATCTTCACTGGTATATCGTAAATGGTTTCTAGCTCTTCGATGCACTTGGACAACGTTAGCATTGTAATGTTTGCAAAATTTTATTTGGTCTTTGTGGAGCACCCAAAGAGTCGCCAGCAGGTTTGACGGGGCAAGCTGACCTCAAGCGTATCGTTCGTCACCTTGGTGACGATCCGTCAACCCGTTCCGTTCGCGCATGGCTGCGAACAGCGTCGTTAGGCTGACAGCTCGTTATGAACACCTGTCAGTACGATAAGCGTTACTTGTTGCCATTTTAATGTGGTTTACAGCACTTATAGCCCATGTGAACGAGCGCGCCATAGACAATCCCGACATGATCATGTTATAGACAGGAGTACAGTTCTCCAAGCCGATCCATACAGCTCGAACTGGCCAGGGTTTGGCTTATTTACCGAATACTTTACGAACCATCTTTACATTGGACTAGGCATCGACTGTGTACTTTGCCGGTGCTGTCATCAAGAATGGTCTGGAAACAAGGCGCAGATGCAAGGACGGGCCATGAAAAGGTCGGTCAGATATCTCGAGCTCAAGAGGCCCTGAATATCCAGAGGGTGGTGATTTTAGCATCTCAAACGCCAACTTCCCAGGGTTTTTGTTGCGACGTCGTTTCTCGTGTCGAAACTGGCATTTATTTCCGCATATTAATTGGTCACTCTGCTAAGCGGTCGCATGCAGTGCCATTAGTTGATATGCGCGCCGGCGTGCAAATCTATTGCCGGCCAGGGTCATGTCCCTTAACCTGCACGAGCGCGGGTATAGTGCTCCGTGTTTACACACCGACCGCTGCGTCCCCACCGTGCGTGGTGGACATTGCGGCTGATTCACCCACCTTAGCAGCCCACCGCCAGATAGCCATACTCCAGCGACAATTCCGAACGGCGTCGTACTTTCCGAGCATGCTTTTGAATTATTCCACTTTCTCACTTGGATGCAAGTATACACTTATGCTTTACAGCGCGAGGAACTGTACAGGCTCAGCGACCGTCTTGGTGCCATTAGTGATGCTCAAACCCAAACTCGAGATCATGATTTTAAGCCTTTAGGACAATACGCTTGACGCTATGAATGTACTCTGCTTTTGAGCGGGCTACGATACTCAAGTGCACTAGTGGGGCCCTTAATTTCCGAGACCCTACTGTGTTCGTCCGTCTACCATGTTTTTTCCTGTATTTGGATCGTGCCATTGCAGTTTGCTGTTTCGAGATTGTCTTTCACATAAAACGTTTAGAGCGTCAGCTGATGATCTGTCATGCTTTGGCATGGCAGATACTGGATACGCTCCTGGGCAGTAACGATATGTCTCGCATATATCTTGGCGGCATGCGAAGGGCAGGGGCAGGTGGAGCTGCCGCCTGGGCTGGAGCAACCTAAACAGCGAATAAAAAACAGTATAGGCGGCATATACTCCATGAACACTACGCTGTTCTTCCGAAATTCACCCTACCGAGTGGATCGAGAGTTGGTCGTCGACGCTGGCGTGACTCTCACCATCGAGACCGGCGTACAGCTCTATTTTGACACCGGTGTCGGCATGAAGGTCTTCGGAACGATCAAAGCTATCGTAAGCTAAGATGGCTTTGTAGCGTATGACCGAATCATGTAGGGCAACGAATTCGCGCATATCGAAATGCTGCCATACCAGGAACAGCTTCAGTACGACTCGTCGTTTCCGGAATTCCGCCTGATAGACGGTCCGACGGTTCGACAAGGGCGGCTTCAGGTGAAGTTTCGAGATCGGTGGCGGTCGATATGCACGCAGCTATCGAAGTGAGTCGAGGCGCTTCGTAGAGCCAAGATTTAAACAAAGCGTTGTAGCTGGACTAGCGTGGATACTGGCACTGCGTGTCGCTCCATGGGTTACTCTGATGGAGGTAAGTTTCAACCTTAAATCTTCGTAATGAGTTGCCCGTTATAGGTTTCTGGAAATGGTACCTGCGGAACAACGACACCTACCCCTTCGTCATGCCGAAGCCCGATTGTGGGCCTGGTGCTAGGAATCTATGGCAGTGCGAAGGACTCGCCAAGCCAGACAGGATCGCGCTATCGGAAAACCTCTGCCAAGGCGAAGACGACATCGGCATCTACTGCTGGGGCCCACCGACTTTCACCGGGTGGGCAAAGCACTGGAAAGGTCCGTTGAGCTTCCGACATCCAAGGTTAATCCGATTCATTTAGGCTTGCAAATCTATAGTTCTCCGTTCCACTACGTACCAGCGGATCCCGACATGGTGTCGCTACAGCGAGAGTCGTTGAGTCGTCTGGAATACCTCGACATCCTCTACGCGGGCTATGATGGGTAGCTGACAATCGTAGCGTTGTATCGTTACACGATTCGTACGATTTAGAGCAACCAAGAATACGACTGCCGCATTGTACGTGGAAGGGGTCCCACCAATCATGAATGGCTTGCGAGTCGAGTACAGTGCTCGAGACGGCATCTACTTCTACGAGCCTGCAGGGCCAATTCTACTTGCGAATTCAACTGTGGCACGGAACCGTGGACACGGGATTGCAGTGGACAACACCACCGACGGGCGTTTCTTCGTCAATATGACACGCATCGCAGACAACTACGGTGACGGCATATGGTACCGCCAGAAGCATTCAGGCATCTCACTCGTGCAGAGCACCGTGCCAGGGACACGTAAGGTTCACAGCTCTCAAGCGAAACTTGCAGGACCTTTAGGATGGAAACGTCAATCCTCTTTCTATGAGGAAGAGAAGCCACGAGTGGACATGTGTCAGGCTCATCGACTTCCGGACAGTATCTACTTTCCTCACTTAGTGAAGGCCTACCTGCCGAACGGTACCGTAGCGGATGCGCTAAGGCCGAGCATTTGTTGGCTGGTTGGTTTCGATAACATCGATGCTTTCTACCGTCATTGCCTTTAGCTAGTGTCTCTACCGCCACGGCTCCCGTACGTGTACACCCTGCAGTTCATCCAAGTTGAAAACCGCAACAACGAAGCAACGTCCTTGACGGAGCTAGTAGTGTGCGACGGCAACAGTACCTTCACGGATAAGTGTCAAGCCGAGAAATATCGAATCCCTATTCGCAACGGTGTACTGCCGCAAAGTGTGTCCCTTCAGTAAGTGATCCTTGGGAAATTCAGGGACTCAAGTTGGTGAGTGTTAAGGAGCACTGGTGTTCCCATGTACATTGGCCTTGAGCATAGCGTTGGCACCGCCAGTGCTGCGCGCGTCGACGGTGACGTTACCCTACTCTTCCGTATCCATGCCTCAGTAACACGTAAGTTGCGCAATTCGAACTGGTTTTTTACCGCCCCTTTCAGACAAGGCTTTCTACGGCTTAAACGTTACGAACTCTCTCGTTGTGAACAACACGGGCAATGGCATACAGGCATCTGATGTGCGCGACAGAACTGCGCTATCGAACGTTACGGTTGACGGAAATCAAGGCTTGGCCGGCTTTCTTGTCCGCGATGGAGCTGCCGATATCTGGGTCAACGATACGTCGATGAGCTACAACTGGGGTGACGGCATGAACGTGTCTTACGCTGGTGGCTCCATCAATCTGAACACTTCGCGCATTGTCGGAAACCGGTGGAGAGGTGAGCGTATACTAGGCGATGGGTCTCTCAAAGTCGTGTTTTAGGGTTCGCCTTCCACTACAACGAAACGATTCCCTTTTACGCACTTCGGCAGGAAATCGTGATAAAGGGACGGCCGAGTAACAACGTGTTTTACCCAAAGATGTTGATATCGGACAACTTGTGGGGAGGCGTCTTAATAGGAAACGTTTGCATACCGGAGTACCGGAATATCCAGCAGAAGGTAGGTAATCGGGAATGACTGTGGAGCAGACGACAGTACACAGTTTTAGGTCCTCATCAACTGGGTGGAGTTCAGCAACACTCGGTACCACCCCGCGATTGAAGTGTTCTCGTGTCAGTCCTATGGAAGCTCGCAGGCCATGATTGACATCAGCGGGAACAACGTTCTTTTTGGTACCGGCATCGGCCTACGCATCGAGCCAGCGGTGAACGCGCACATCGAGATCAACAGCAACCGCTTTCACAACATCAACAATACGGCGCTCCTGATTCGAAATGCGAGGCATCCTCAGCTGAAGTACCTACCGGCAGACGTGAGTTGGTCACGTAGACATCGGAGGGCTAAACAAAATGATGTTATGTAGGTGATGATCGCTAAGAACGATATCAAAATGAACACGGGGCAGTACATCGTTTCGATTGGTCTAAACGAAGATGCGCCTCGGCAGAAGCTGGTGTTCAATCAGCAAAACGAGGTCCGGTCGAATACGGTCCTGAACCCTTATCCGTTCCTAAAGCCGAGGTCCACTCCGTACGCTGCGCTAGTTGTCTCAAGCAGGTATGTCCGTACCACTAATGCAGAAATTTAAACCCTGGCACTTAGCAACGTCGTAATTCGGCACAATTGCTTCGGAAATCCAAAGGCGGACTTTGAAATTGGGACTGAGCTGATGGAGCACGCAAAGCACATCGATGCGCGAGAAAACAACTGGGGCCACTCGAGGCCGGAGAACTTCATGAACCGCATCTTTGACCAGGTATGCAAAGCCACGTCCAACAGTCGAGGAAGGATTGGCCGCTTTGCATGTCCAACAGTTTAGTTCAATCGGTACTCGCTTGCCGCGATTGATGTTAACCCGTACGCCGCTGTTTGCAACCAACGAGCTCCTGCGACGACGCTCCTTCAGCAGTACTACCGCCAGTTCCGGCACATAAGCCAACCCTTCGTCATCGGAGGAACTATCTTCGAGAATAGCGACCTGCCGACAGGGAAGTACGTCGTGACTGACGATCTACACGTAACGCCAGGGGCAAAACTAACGCTTGCACCGGGTACCGTACTCGAGTTCATGGACGGCGTTGGCATGCTCGTCCAGGTAGGCGCCTTGCTTTTAAAGATACGCACAAGCTCTAACCGTATTTAGGGAGAACTTCTTCGAACCGACTACGTTAACCCCCTTCAGCCGGTCCTGTTCACCAGCCGCGGGTTTTCCATTCCCAAGCTGGAGAGCATACGGTTGGTGGACGAGTTCGGGAATGAGGACGTCATGGCGGGCCGACTGGAAGTGTTCATCGACGGCCAGTGGGGAACCGTCTGCAACCGATCTTGGACTGCTCAGCATGCGCAACTGGCGTGCAACCAACTCGGGCTAACCATGGATCCGCAATACTTCGAGAACTGGCGAATTTTTCCGCCGGCAGGCGACCTACCCATCATCATGGACAACATACGTTGCGAGGAACGGGAGTATGACCTGACCCGGTGCCGTCATGATGGAATTTTCCCACAATGTGCAAGCGTCCTGCAGGCCTACGGAAGTTGTGGGTAAGGCACGAAACATGTTTTTCGAGCAGTTTGTGAATCTCGATAAAAGAGCATATTTTAGGCCTTCGTTGTGCACAACCCTTCTGGGCTGGCGTCCGATATTCGCTATTAGCCAATCCGCCTACCGTTACCGGCCAGACGACCATGAACCATTGGGTGATCGAGAAGGCCGGCCTCTTCGACTTCAGGTCATCATCATTCAGTCCGGCACTCCAAGTATGTTGACCGGGGAGCCACAAATATCCATCCTGCTTGCTTAGATCGACTGGAACTACCACACATTCCATGCATTGACGATTCGCGACAACTACTATGACGGCATCGACATCGTCTACAACGACCTCACAAAGAAACCCGCCATACGGAACTCGTACATCGGTCGCAACCGTCGCTCCGGAATTCGGCTGCGTTCCGTTGGAATTACTATAGAAAACGTTAGTTCACATTAGGACCAGCTGCCTAACAGAGCGTCGCCTAGGTGGTCATAGAGAAGAACCAGAATGCTGCAGTGCGCTACAATCCGCGCATAGCAGAGGCCACCCAGCACGATATAATTTCGTGGCTTGATCGAAGCGAACAGCCGGAGCTGGAGGCCAACAACGTCTACGTAATACCCAACAGCAGAATCTCGCGTCTTGAAGTGGTTGAATCGCAGCTCAACCACAGGAAGTTTCTGGTTGCCAAGCCCACGCAGGACTGTCCACTTGGTACGAGAAGCTAGCGCATGCCGTCGTGATTTACCGCATTTAGCCTTGTATGAGCCATGCACGTACGAGTTAACCTTGGAGGCGAACGGCCACGAGTATGGACTCTCGTCCAAGATGGCGATAC
This sequence comes from Aphelenchus avenae, assembly GCA_020875895.1. Taxonomy (NCBI): domain Eukaryota; kingdom Metazoa; phylum Nematoda; class Chromadorea; order Rhabditida; family Aphelenchidae; genus Aphelenchus; species Aphelenchus avenae. The sequence goes on from JNEY01000002.1 coordinate 2,661,427, forward strand.
AGGTATGCAAGTGTCATGTTCGGCAAAAACAGTGGAAGTTCAGCTCGTACACCGAGTGCACAACGATAGCGACGAAGACGCAGTTTTCACTGATCTGCATTCGGGGAAACAATGGAGTGCGCGCAAGAATCCAATTGCGTTCCCGATCGTCTCTAGCGGCTCACGAATGACGATGCGATACCAGCGTTCCTACGGCCCGCCGTCACTTATCGTGCTTGTGCTCTTCCTGGACGCTCAAGAATATCTGGACCGTTTTGTGCATGTTCATCAGTCCGTCATCAGAGACAATCAGTACGGCGTATCCGCAGTCCACTACAGCAACCTGACGTTCGATGACGGGACAGTGCTGAACCGCTGGTCCCAGGAGAAGCTGTGGTTCCAGAAGGTGAACTTCACGAGGAATAGCCAAGCCGTGGTTTGGATACACAGCCCGCAACACGAGGTCCTCCAAGGGACACCAATTGCTGAGGTAGGCCTGCAGCTTCAGGACAAATAAACAAGCTCTCCAATTCAGATAACGTGGCACATTGACAACTGCTCCATCCACCATAACCAAGGATCCGTCATCGACACGCATCGCGATCTGTTCACGAGCGCTAACATATTCCACTGGAACTTTTGGTCGAATACGGTCTTGTGGAAACCGACTATTCAGCTAACTTTGCCCTGCTTTAGTTCGAGAACAACTCGGGCAGCGGCATTAATGTGCAGCTGCCGGATTCATACGACTTGCTGCTGCGAAAGGAACACACGTTTTGGGTATTAGGCTCTCTTTGAATGCACAAGACGCTAGCGTTTAGATGACCGAGAATCGATTTCAATACAATCGCAACTTCTTCGTGCAGCTGGGAGGTTATTATGCGGTCGCAAACATGTCTTCGAACAACTTCACGGATAACTATGCGCCACCAGGTCGGGGCATCGTCGAATTGCGCGGCATGGAGAAGCACCTAACGATGGAGAGGAACAGGTTCTTCAACAACTGGGTACGTTATTAGGACAGCCCGGTTTCAGAGCTAGTTAACTATTTCCAGGGACATTGGATGGTCCGAATGGATACGAACAGCCACAGCCTCCGAACTGGCGCAAACGATGTTCCTGCGTTCATCCAGTACAACTATTTCCAGTTCAACCACTACATTAAGAAGCTGGAAGACTACGTGGATTCCTGGCCGCGCTCATATGCCGTCGGGGTATTCGGTGTTCAAAAGGCGGACGTACACTTCAATCGGTTTCGGAATGCGCTTATGGACTTCGAGCTGGTTGCTGGTTGCAAGGTAGACAGGGCAAGTTATCTAACCATCTTGCAAGCTTAGCCCCACCTACCAACAATCGACGCCATGAACATCACCTACAACTGGTGGGGCGTACCCAATGTTGCTGAGGTTTCGCAGAGGATCTTCGATCTCGACGACTGGAATATTTTCACCGTCGGAGAATTCAGTCCATACTACTTGACCGAGGAGCTCTTCGTAAACTTCTGGTGGCACCCTGCAAAGGCTAGCTTATCGCATTTTAGACGAAGGGCATGCTTGATTTTTAGGGGCAGTTGGCATTTGCGAACCACACGGAGCCAGGAATGCTAGACCTTAAGGGAAGAATGTATGAATCGAAAAACCTAACCCTCGACCCTGAGCGATGGTACCCCTTCCCTTATTACTACCGACCCTTCCGTCCATACCGCATAACAAGGTACGCTCCAGCATCCGAAAGTCGGTCATGTCACTTTTTAAGGGACCTGACCATCATGCCTGGAGCAACACTTACGATCGAGAAGAACGTGGAAGTGCACGTGTTTCCCAATGTACGGATACTCGTGCTAGGCGATCTCGTCGCTGACGGGACCCTATGGCAGCCCATTCGCTTCAAGCCGATTAATGTCACGGAGAATGCGGAAGAGCAGGGAAAGATTGCGACTCGCTACAAGAGGTCACTTTTAAAACGAACAAGTCGTAGTAAGGGGCTGAACATGAACCGCCGATTCGTCGACTTTGTGCGGAAGCGCAGAAGGTACACGCGTATCGCCTGAAACAATAGCCTGCGTACCACAAGCTTTAGGGTCACTTATGACGTCGTCTATCAAGAATTTCCAACACTAAGACGTGACGATCCCTACTTCCAAGAGTTCGACGTTTCGCTTACCGAGAACGGTACCGTCAAAGGTCGAGCTGGATTTCTGCAGCTCTACAATGCCACAACCGGAGAAATGATCCCATCATGCGACCGCCAGTTTACAAGGCGGAACGCGGAGGTAGATTCGAACGGCACGGGCTCCTATGTTAAAATCGCTTACTTCAGGTCGTCTGCCGAGAGTTGGGTTTCGAGACGCAGAACGTCTATCATTGGCTTACACCACGATGGGACTACAACCCGAGAATACGACTCGTGAAGACATACATGGAGCCACGTGAATGCATTGGCGACGAACCCAGGCTTGACAAATGCAACTTGCGCTTGACCGGCAACACGAGCATGTGGCAGTGCATGGACAACGAGCACTTCAACTACGTTCATTGCGGTTGGAACGTGTCACTGAACGCCGACTACGTAGGAAACTGGGGAGGCATCACCTTCGCGAAAGGCATCGCTGGAGCATTCACATATCGAAATACAAGGTTAGCATTGACGCAAGACCCGACATCGTATCGTTCTACGTTTAGGCAGCTCCATGCTTCGTCATGTCGAGATAGTTGGCGGCGGACAAGCCCACAACGACTCCTTCCAGACCGCAGCGCTGCAAGTAGTACAACGATCTCCTGTCCTTGAAAACGTTAACGTCACGAATTCTTCAATGCACGGCATTCAGGTATGCAAAGGTTTTCCAAGGGTAGATAGTAACGCTCCGCCTTAGATCATCATCCCCCAACACAACGTGGTCCTACTCCGGCTCAACATCTCTGACAACCGAGGCCTTGGCTTGAACATTCTGTCGGCTAACCTTCAAGCAACAACTCCGACCTCAGGTTCAGCGACATATGTATTGTGTTGCATCTCTTCGACTTGTTTAGAAACCCCTCGAGGTCCATTGAACTTGCCGTATAATGTGCCAGGGTTGCTCGATGTGTGCTCGTCCGGAAAACTCGTGCAAGTCAAGAGCCGCATCCTGATCTACTACAAGTACGACTCGTTCCCCGTCGATTGCGTGAAAGTGTTTACAACGACGGCACGCGGACTTGCGTTCCGCTTGCTACAGGTGGGACTGCTTGGGTTAGACCGCAGCAGTTATCATGAAGATGCAGGTTAACTTGTACGGTGCCACAACGGGACTTGGCCGCTCTGACGCCCTTTCGCTGTACTCCGATGCACGGTTTTCGCCAATCAACCTGCTGAAGCAGTTTACTCCCGACTCCGTGTTCACACACACTGCGGTGTCGACGAAAAGCGGAACGCTGGGTCTTCACTTGCGTGCAACTGCTGCAGACGGCGAATACGGCTTCATTGCTGAAGTTTCAGCAGTCCCGTCCGGCGCTGAGTCATGTACGTGGATACTTGACAAGTCTGCTAACTTCGCTAACTTACCTAAAAGTTACAGATAACAGCGAGGAAATCGCAATGCAAAACTCGAGGCTTTTGAATAACGACAGGGGTGCGGTCGAGTACCGCAATGTCGGCGAAATCGGGCCAAAGGTTGCGGTAGAACAGTGCCTCGTTGAGAACAACGGCTACTTTCTCTACGGCAACATATCTACCAGTATGCAGGCCGTGGAGATGCATCTTCACAACACACTGGTAAGCTCCACATTAAAAATACCGCAACGTTTGTGTACCTCCATGTCAAACGTCATTTAGTCACTGCTGTTTCGAGCAAATGCTGTCAGACATAATCGCGGAGGCGTTCTGGTCAGTGCGAACAGCTCAAGCGTCATCGCTCGCCTCAACGTTGCCTTCGAGCAAAATGCGATCACGATGAACTCAAACTCTACTGCATTGGCCTTCATGGGCAATAACTATCAGGTATGGTAGAGAGTGCACATTAGCGTTGATCCGAAATTTGCAGAAAGTCTCGCTCCATCAGAACGTGATCTGCCTCAACTATGCCCTCTACTACGACACCGTGCTAATCCAAATGTTCTCCTCGAACTTCACACAGAACCTTGTTTGCAACAATACCGGACTGCACACCGTCGATACGCTGGGCTATTCGCGCATTAGTTCAGATGCACAGACGTTCGAGCGGAACTTCTTCGTCAATAACCTAGCGCTAGGACACGGCCATCAATACGCTGAGGAGTTTGGGTTCTTGCCTGACGTGGAGAACGACGAGTTCCGTCGAAGGCCCAAAAGACAGGTATTTGCGAAGTAAATAAACGATGATCGCTGCGTATTCTAGGTCCTCAACCAAATGGGCATCAGCTTCGACTGGTGGACTCATGTTGGCTCGGAGTCAAGCCGTTATCGCAGCACGATTCTCGCTGGGTCATCGCACCAGAAGTTGCACTACAACGTCTTCCACAATCCATTAAACCCATTCGAGTTGACCACCTCCGAGCAGACACAGTAAGCTCCTGCAAGAGACCATGCATCACCAACACCTTCATTAAGATTCGACACAGGATCGATCGACGCTCGCTACAACTACTGGGGATACCCCGGCACCGTAGGCGTTGCATCCGGCAAGATTCGCGACCAAACCGATTATCCCCTACCTCATGCGAGTGGACTACACTCCTGTACTTGAGTCAAACACTTCCCTCATCCAAGGTGAGCAGTTGCTAATTTGCGTGACCTGTTGGAGCTTTAGGCGACTGCCCTGCCGGTTGGTTCCAAATCGGCACGGAGGAATTCAAGTCCTGCTTCCTGTTCGTCGGTGCCTCGATGACTTACGCAAACGCTGTTCAGTTCTGTGAAGAAATGGGAGCATTCATGCCCATATTGCGTAAGGACGACGAGCGACAGAAGGAGTTGGCCGCCATCATCGACGACTTTGGGCAGAGATCAACTACCTCGGCCGAACTCCTAAGCTTCCATGCTGTAAGTCCTGCGCATGCATTAGACAAGTAGCGCTACGGACACACTCGTTTAGCATTCCTATGAAATACCGATATGGATTGCAAGTGTCAGCATTCCGTCGAACCAGTGCGGGACGATGAGTAGTCGCACGGGAAGTATACGCGAACAGAATTGCAACAACCTAATGCCCTTTGTGTGCGAGAAAGGTACGTCATAGGTAGCCAAGACGATCGCTAGAGTAACCACCAGAGGAAATCTTGATACGCTATTTTTAGGAATCAAGCCCTATCAGGAGCCTATTCTGTGGCGCCAGGATATCGTCATCTTTGTAGTTCCGCTTATCGTCTTCCTCGTCGTCTGCATATGTTGTACATCGATATGTTCCTGGCGGAATTCCCAGAATCAGAAGAAGGGACACGCCAAGACGAAGGAGTTTATGAGGACAAATTCCCAGAGGATTAGGGCGAGGCTCGAGGGCAGAAGGAATAGTACGGACCCGTTACAAACCGACTATCCGCCGGTAGCGCCGCCGCCGTTTTACCAGCTCGCGGACAGGACTGTCACCAAGTAAATCTCGCAGTATGTTTAAATCGGTAATCAACGTTATGCTTTAGTCCTACAAGGTCAAGTGGTAGCGAAACGCCTGATTCATCCACATACAGCACTCGAACTGATCAGACCTACTCCACTCCGACCACCCCTACGATAACAGATGCCCTCAGGACGGACAGTTATACTGCGACAACCACAGAGCCGTATATGTCTTCCCAGAGGCTACTTCCAATGAGGCACGCACTTGATTTGCTGACGACGGGTCAAACAAAGTCAACTTACAGGCGCAACGAGGTGTCAATGAATCCGAATCCGTACTCGGAAATTGGGACCGGCCGTTCACGTCAGGCAACACTCAAAGTTTCGCAAGCACGGAATGCATTCGCAGACTTGGATACGTCTCTCTATACTGAGTGCAGCCAGTGCACGAGTTCCGGCGATTCCTCTACCCGAACTTGTACTTGTACAGTCACCGACACCGACCGGGACACAAGCGTGGACACGAGCACGACTTATGACGACGCCAGTGCTAGGACGTCTCAAACGCTATCCGACACGACGGTCATAGAGCAACCGGTAGCGCCCTTTAGCACGACCGCGTCCAGTGTACGGACCCTGCAAGCCAGCAGTCGTCCTGATTTAACTCAAAGGTAGGTGGGACCCGATATCCGGAACGGAACGGTCCTCTCTTGCCCTCCTCCTAAGGCCGCCCACAAGGGAGCCTTTGGTCATTTTTAACTCCGTTTTGTAATGGAGTCAGTAGTGACGTGCAAGCTAACACTTGTTTAAGATCCAACGATATCGTAACGACAGGCCCTGGCCAACTAGCCCTACTGTCTCAAAGGACGCATCCTGCCCGTCCATCACCTGTAAGCGAGGATATCCCTTCGCGCATACCTGCATGGTCAAGTCGCCCGGATCCGGCCACCCAAAAGGCAGTTGGGAAGAAGCCTGGATATGGTGCGCTATTTACTTTTAGATATTGTTGCTAACAGCTTGTTCGCAGTCTGCTCATTTCACTTTAGGCAAGGCGCCCGCACCCTTGCCAAGCGTACACATTCCGGTGCAACGTGGGCCGGTTCCCGTCGTTAACACACAGCTCACTTCCGAGGGCCCGTCAATGCAGTACGTGAATCTTGCTGCGCCAGCGCGTCCTTCTCGTCCTCCTCCTTCGATTCCACCACGTTCATCGGTGCCACTGCGTGATAGCAGGTCACCACTGCCAAGTCGCTCTCTCACTGACCTTTCCCGGCCTTCACATGTTCGAAGTCGTTCCACAGAGTCCTGCCATGATGACACTTACATTCCTCTCGAAACTGCTATGTAGGCATTCCTACGACGGGTACTGGCCTAAACGTTAGCTTAGTCTGTGTACGGTCCTTTTGTTTTCCAGTCAGTATTACCGTGATCTCGCATTTATTGTGTATGCTGCCATGTACGTATTTTTTACGTCATTAAACGCAATGCGGTTTAGCGTCGATTTCAACAAGAATTAAATGCAAACTTTTCAATCCTAAGTTGTTACTACCAATGCTGTGCGCGATTTTTCATGCATCAATTTTGCAAAGAAGAATGCACTCGAACCTTAGGTTGATCTGCGTGAAGTGGTAAATTAGTTAAATTACCCCAATGATTCTGGAATTTCTATTTAAGCGATTTAAGTGTTCTCGATAATTCATTTTGCTCTTTGTCTCCGGTGATCAGGTCGGCCCACCAGAGGCGCGATTGCGGCGCATTGATATGCGTGAACAACAAGAAAGTCAACGCAAAGCAACGAGGTCCGCAGCGACTGCAAGCGACGGACGCGAGAGGAAGGCCAAAGGTTGCATCCAGTGGCCGCTGCCACTTCGTCAACTCTGTGCTGTGGCGTCCTTCATTCCGCGTCGTTTTCAAACGGCTTTGAGAGTAAACAACCTATCTCTGATTGCTGCCTTACATTTTCGGTTCCGCTGGATGAAACTCACTCGTGTTCATAGAAAGCTCATTATTGTTGGTAGGCAAAGAAAGGTTGCTGAGATGCGAGTTGCATTTTAGAAGTGTTGTTTAAGTGGCTAAAGTGTTGTCAAAAGTAACTCGGTTCCTGAGACTGCGTACTTAGGCAAGTATGTCGCAGGCTCCTCTTCGCGTTTTGGTCACTGGTGCTGCCGGCCAGATCGGCTACTCGCTGGTTCTACAGATCGCTAAGGGCGATGTTTTTGGCAAGGACACGGTAGGCATTCAATACGATCAGGCGTGTGTTATCTTGAACTTATCATGGTTTAGCCCATTGTGCTCGTCCTTCTCGATATCCCTCCGATGATGGCAGTGCTGGAAGGCGTGCAGTATGAGCTCACCGATTGCGCGCTGGCCAACCTTGTCGGTAAGGGCTTTGTGGATTCGTCTGGTATATGCAAGATTTTTAGCCGTTGAGGCCGTCACCACCGAAGAACAGGCGTTCAAGGACATCGACTACGCTTTCTTGGTTGGAGCCATGCCTCGCAAGGAGGGAATGGAGCGTAAGGACCTGCTTGCAGCGAACGTCAAGATCTTCAAGTCGCAGGGAAAGGCTCTCGCTGCCTACTCTAAGCCGACGGTCAAGGTGTGTAGGTTGCAGTAGCGGCTGATGTCGCTTCTCTCCGCCTATTCTACTACATTCTAGGTGCTCGTGGTGGGCAACCCGGCCAATACCAATGCCTTCATCGGTGAGTGTGACTTTCTTCAAATGTTCGGATATTTGGTTTTGTTGCTGCCACATCTGCCCATTTTTGTCGATTTTTTGAATTGTCAATTTTAGCCGCCAAGTACGCTGCTCCCACCATCCCCGCAAAGAACTTCAGCGCGATGACTCGCCTGGACCATAACCGCGCCACGGCTCAAGTAGCCCTTAAGTCGGGCGTCGGCGTAGGCAATGTGAAGAACGTCATCATCTGGGGAAACCATTCCAGCACCCAGTTCCCCGACGTTCGCCACGCCAAGGTGGTCAAGGGTGCGTAAGAACATCCAGTTGGCATGAAGATTTATGAGTGAATTTAGACGGCAAGGAAGTGGACGCCTACACCGCTGTCAACGACAAGGATTGGCTCCAGGGCCCTTTCATCTCGGCAAGCAAAAGTTTTTGACTAAGTCGTAACAGAGTCTGGACTTCAGCTTGTGCAAAAGCGTGGCGCGGTGATCATCGAGAAGCGCAAGCTCTCGAGCGCCATGTCCGCTGCAAAGGCGGCCTGCGACCACATCCACAACTGGTTCGTCGGCACCCGCCAAGGCGAATGGGTCTCGATGGCCGTGCCATCCGACGGCTCCTACGGCATTCCGCAAGGCCTGATCTTCTCGTTCCCGGTAACCATCGACCCGACGACGAAGGACTGGAAGATCGTCCAGGGTCTGGAGCTCGACGATTTCGCTAAGCAGAAGATCGCTGTGACCACTAAGGTATAGCGAAATTCATCACTAGTCATACCACTAGTTGCTTTAGGAACTGGAGGAGGAACGCGCTGAGGCTCTTCACGCGTGCGAGGAGTCGAAGGTCTAGAATTATTATCGCTACCCCTAGTAGGATCGACTTCTTTTCGGGTTAATTTCGCGTCTTCAACAGCAACAATGTTGTCATAGACTTGAATAAATTGCTATTCCGAACGATCGCTTCTGTTCTTACGAATGATGATTAGGCATACTCAACGCGCCATTGTAAACATTCTATGGAAATAACGACCAGGCATCTAAGGCAACGAACATTCGGAATCGCTCTTGGAATGTGCAAGACTATGTTGATTTATACCACCTTTAACATCAAAGGAATGTGTGGAAAAGCATGTCGTGCAAGGAAAATAGGCAGTTGAGCAAAACTGTTTTGCTATCGTAGCTGTATCCGGTGCAACTGAAATCCAAATAAAACGTGTGTGTTGGGCAGTTTAGAATGCTTACCCCTCTGTTATGACGTTCCCTGCTGCTGGCTCCTTCCGAAACCGATGGTACCGACTTCGAGGAGTGGTTTTCGANCGGACTCGGGGTCGACCTCGAGGACAACCTCGAGTCCCAGGACTCGGACTCGGACTCGAGGTGCCCACAATGCGGGGACAGGACTCGAAGTCGGACTCGAAGTCTGGATTGTGCCGGCATCGAATTTTCGACCATAGGGGGTACCAAATAATTTCCGGTTGTATTAGTGCACATTTGTAGGCATTCTGGTGATTAGCAAAAGTCGGTTTAAGAAAAAAAATTTTTTGACTTTTATGAACCATGGGGGGTACCATGAACTTCCGACCCAAAAAATCAAAAAAAATTGTTTTCCGCTAAATCATTATTTTCCAGCGCCAACATACTCAGAAACTTTATATTAGTTGGTTGTAGTATGTCTCAGAACGTAAAAACGTATTTACAACAAAATCCGTGAAGTGGGCCATTAACAAGGGTGAACCTCGGATAAACACGTATAACTTTTTAGCCAGGGATCCAAACGAGACGGGGACAACTTTGCTCGACTCAGAATTAAATGCTGCATTGTCCACATACTTTACCCGATCGAAATCGGTCAAGAATGAACCCTACAGACCTCGAGTCCACCTCGAGTCCTGACGAAAACAAGTGTACCTCGGATGAACGTGCATAACTTTTTTCTAGGAAGTCCAAATGCGCTAAAACCATGAAAAAACGCGTTCCAAAACGTTAAAAATGGTATGTTCTTCGAAAACGGCATCGAAATCGGTCAAGAATGAGCCCTACAGACATCGAGCACACCTCGAGTCCTGACGAAATTTTCAAAAAATTTTGAAACAGACCTCGAGTCCATGAGTCCATCCTCGAGGACGTCCTCGAGGACATGTCCGCGCATTGTGGCCACCGCGAGTCCGAGTCCGACCTCGAG
>JNEY01000002.1:2672556-2723769 GCA_020875895.1 Aphelenchus avenae
TTTAGGAACTGGAGGAGGAACGCGCTGAGGCTCTTCATGCGTGCGAGGAGTCGAAGGTCTAGAATTATTATCGCTACCCCTAGTAGGATCGACTTCTTTTCGGGTTAATTTTGCGTCTTCAGCAGCAACAATGTTGTCATAGACTTGAATAAATTGCTATTCCGAACAATCGCTTCAGTTCCACAAATGGTAATTAGGACCACAGAAAGCGCCATTGTAAAGAGTTGGTTTATACCGGCCTATGGGAAGAACGGTCAAATCGACAGGCAGCGAACATTCGGAATCACTCCTGGGAATGTGCAAAACGATGTTGTTTAATACCGCCTTTAACATCAAAGGAATGTCTGGAAAAGCATGTCGTGCGAGGAAAATAGGCAGTTGAGCAAAACTGTGTTGCTATCGTAGCTGTATCCGGTGCAACTGAAATGCAAACGCAATTTGTGCATTAGGCAGTTTAGTATGCTTACTCCTCTGTTATGGCGTTCCCTGCTGCTGGCTCCTTCCGAAACCGATGGCACCGACTTCGAGGAGTGGTTTTCGATAACAGAATTCAGTCGTGTCTGCTCTTGGACGATTCTGTTCCTGAAGTCCTCGAGTCGTTGACGGATAGCTTCGTTGAAGGAGCCTTCTGCAATCTTCTGCCGTTCGCTGCTGGTTGCGTCAGAGAGTGTCGCTAGCTCGGCAAAGGCTCGCTCAACCCACGCGCCTGCAAGAGTCGTAGCAAGTTAGTATGGTACAAATGGTGCTAGAAGGCACCTTTGCGTAATTCATTCCACGTGGACTCGAGCTGACTGCCGACTTGCCGCATGTCGTCATGCACATCAGACCTGTTCAAGGTTTCGCGAAACTTATCTAGTGCCCCACGAATTGCATCGATCAGCTCGGTACTCGCCTGTAAAACAACCTGTTCAAATACACGCCTGTTGGCTAGCCAAAGCACCGAAGCTGTTAAGCGGTAAGGTGTTAGTAGGTTCTCGACTATAACCTCACTTTCTTAGCATTAGAAGAACTGAGCACTGACAACTGAGGAAACTCAAATGCTTTTGAAGAATATAGGCCATCCCGCTGTATAGTGACGGAAAATGCTTTACGAACGACCACTGGCCTACTTACTATGCTTTTACTGTGAACCAGTTCTGCCGCCTAAAATAACATTTAGTTGCTACTGGATGATTTCAGCTTTAAGGAATTGAAGTTGTCAGTAGAGGATCGCGTGCGTCTGATGTTAGATATCAGGCAGGACACACCGCACTAACCCAGAAAGCGGACCACTCAGTCGACGGTGGTGGGCATGGGCCGCGCGGGCCTGCAGAATGCGTCCACGGCTTGTCGCCAGTCCATTTTTCCTTCTCTGGCTTCTCGGGACGACCTTTGTGGCTGTCGGGTTGTTCGTCCACTTCGTCCACTGGCGGAGGTGGAAGAGTGGGCAGCGTTGCGATCACCGGGTCGGCCGAAGAGGTTGACGGCACTGGTGCCTCGGTTGTGGAGAGGAACCGTCGAACTGCAACCAACTTCGTATTCCGGAACTTCGGAGGTGACGATGTTTCCGTGGATGTTAATGTTTCGCGATCCTGGCGGTCCTCGGCCTCATTGGTCGGCTCGGTGGTTTCCCTCGTTATCGGAAACGCCGTAGAGTTCGAGCAGCTACCATCCAAGCAAGTGTGCCCTCGGGCCATAAAGCCATCTTCCGGAGAGGGTGTGGGCACCTTTGTGGCAAGCTTCCTGCTCTTTGTAATGCGAGTAAACTTCTTCGGAGGCGTTGGAGTGGTCCTCCGCTCCTCCGGTGACATCGTCGTCAAGTTACGCCCGAGCAGACCGAGCTTACGCGCGAGCAAGGGCATGTACCGCTCGATATTGCTTATCTGAGTGTTTATATAATCAGGTGAGCCGACGGAGGGCTCCTCTACGTCGGGCTCGCTCGGGGAGAATTCCTTAGTGGAACCCTAAGCCGAATAAGCATTTCAAGCAACATAAAGTGCAAAGCAACCGCCGCCCATGACACGTACGAAAGAAAAGACGATCGGAACAGTTACTTTTGGATTCAATTGCGGCTTAATTATATCAGATACGTATGCTTACCTCTTGAGCCGCTGATGCAATCCTTCTACTCGAACCCTCAGACGGGGAACCCACATGCGGCAACGGATTCGTCGATTCGATGGCTCTGTGGCTAGGCGTATGCTCCACAAGATGACCAGGAAAGTAGCCATGCGGGGCCATGTGCTCCGAAGAAGCGGGCCGATTTGGGCGAGACTGCACGCCAGCAGAAAGGTACCATGGTGCAATCGCGTCTGAATCGGTACGCAAATGCTACGTATGGATGGAAAGCTGTAAAAATACCGTTTTCCGTTTGGACTAGTTCGGGAAACGAAGCCGGCCGTTCCGACCCAGTAGCCTGGTAGAGAGGCACAATACACAAAACTCTAAATGCGGTAATGAATCCTCCTTTCAACCAACCACTCGTCAGCTTATGAGGAGCATGCAGTCAAAGAGTCCTAGTGTCCTACCTCAGGAGCAGCGGTACGTCCATGCGCGGTGATTAAGAGAGCTGGGAGGAGGGATGCGCTGACCCTGACTGGACGCTTGAGTGCAATGAACTCAACTATAGAAGCGGGTTCAAATGCGACGGACAGTAAAAGGTCAGCGCGGTCCCGTAAGTGGCGACGTCAAGTGCTACGCTTGAGAATCGTGGCTAGCCTCCACCCACATGAGGACAAACCGAGCGCTCATAGATAACTCCGAAACACCCGACAAACCTTCGGAGACGTTCACCCGTGTACATATCATAAAAAATTCCTGAGAGGCGCCGATGAACTTGACACTTGTCACGGTTGCTGCAGCACAACAGGACTTTCAAGCAAAGATTTAGGCGTGAACAATGTAACATCAGCTTGTCAGGGGGGCCAAGTTGTGCCGTTTATTATTAGCCAACAGTATAGAATTTGTGCACGGTCGTTCTTCTTCCTTTCCACAGTTGGGTGCCTAATGTTTTGACATTTTAGTGGTTCTTGCCACAAAGTAACCACCTTACTGGATGCGGAGGGTACCGCATGTCCAGAATCAATAACATCGAACCAGCCAGCGACTCAGCTCTCGACGAGATTCGCGAGACTAATCCCGTGTATTCAGTCCAGCTTCCTTACAGCGTATTTCGGAAGTTAAAATGAACCACGATAGCTTTCTGCTAGACACTTTGCCGTTCTTGAGGCGACAGGACGTCGAGGCCTGCCTACTTATCTGCCACGAATGGCGGAATTACGTAGAGAAGGAAACTGCCAACTTGCCTCTTCATCGCCTTGAATTAAAGCTGGTACTTTTTCAGGACGCTCAAAGAAAATCCGCAAGCGACTTTAGTCACCGGTAAAGCGAAGCCGTACTAAGTTTACGCACAAAGGTCCAAGCATACGTCGCTTTCTCTACCACTGGCATCAGACGTCAAACCGGTCAGACGTGGAATATGCTCATGGCTACATCGGCACTCTCTTGCATAAACTCGCTACTACAAAATTCCTTGTGACAAAAGAAGTAAGGTTGACTGAAGTTGAACCATGTTTTTAAAGACGGAATTTACTCTAGGACCACGAGGTTGCAGAGGGAACCCCTCGGTTGACCATAGAGCTGAGACGTGTCGGCCAAGGATGCTGGAAAGTGTTTTGCGACGTAAACCCCCTCCTCACGAGCATCATGTGCGAAGTGCTAAGCTACACGAGAAACGCCTTCATCGAAACCATCCACGAGGGCACTTTACCTCTAACCGCCGCAACTATAACAGCTTGGGAACATGCTCTCGTCGGCAACGCACAGACTCGCTTTGGACATGTCGTGTTCAGCCCGCTACTGCATCATGCAGTCCCGTTGAAAGGTCTGCAGCAGTTAACAGGCACAAAATTACATGCCGCGTGTACCTCCTTACTTGTCAAGGAGTGTACAACGGACGAAGCACTATCATTGCTCTTCTCGCCGTACGGTCCAGAACGCGTAAAGTTCCACTACTGGACATCGTCTACGAGATTCCTGTCGTCTGTGGTCCAGGTAGTCACACGCCACCAGCTTACCACATACCGTCGAAATTTATTTTCAGCATTTTATTCGGTTGAGGACATGCTTCAGCGGGTTGGGGAAATCAGCTGAAATGGAGAGCGATAGCAGCCTTCAAAACATATGGCTAGACGCCTTCAAGCGTCGCATTTTACCGTGCACACAGTGCTACGCTAGTCGGAACGAGGAGCTAGTAGTCGACCACTATCACTTCTGGAACGCGCATTTGCGCAAGCGACTTGCCATTGGCGTATGCTATTACTTACATCAATACCGCGTGCGAGTACACAGAGTCCAAATCACGTTCGACGAGATCCAGTGTCTCGCAGCAAGCACATGCCAGAGGTTAGTTTGATGATGCGTTGTTGTGAAAGAGCGAACTTTAGAAACCGACCGCAAGCCGGCCTTGCACGCTTGCCGCACGAGCTGCTTAAGGATGTACTACAGACCCTGCCGCGCTTGGAACTGGACGTCTGCCAGCTCGTATCTATACGCTTGCATCGCTTTGTTGACGACTACTCTCCAGCGCTTCCGTTGCGCCAGCTCGTGTCAGCCAGACTCGTAATTACCGATAAGTTTTCGATGACCATGTTTTCATATTGCAGGACCGATGGGCTGGCTGGTACTATGCTGATCAGCTCTATGGTCAGCGCCAATTCGGTACTATGCGGAAGGCCCGTGACGGCACGATCCGTCGTTTCAGCCGAGACTCAGCTCATCCGGTAGCACCGTTGCGCAACTGTCGAGTCGACCAACTAACTCTGATTGACCGCGTCATCGATAACCGTCTTCTACGGGGCCTTCTGCAGGTCATCGACAAGTCAAAGATTCTCTACGTTGACCGACTCTGTCTCTTGGGTGTTCGACTGGATCATCTAAACGCTGAAAAGTTCACCAGTATCGTCGTTAGCCGGATGGCAGTCAAGGAGCTCGTCTGGTACAACAACTACGGGCCTCAGTGGAGCCTGGCCCGTCCGCAGAACCTGTCGTATCTATTTGTCGAGCCTGAGTTTCAGCGGCTCCAGAACGTGTCCATAGTATTGGTAACGGTTGCTGCGGTCCTAAATGAATTTCTTTAATTATTAGGAGGGAAGCTCAATGAAGCAAGGGCTTAAATGGGACGCCGTAGCACAATTCATTTTTGGTGCATCAACCTGCGAGCGGCTCCACGTCGCTCATTATGCTGAGGCACAACCACTTGTTGACAAAGTCGTCGAGGTAAGGAGTCTCGTTGCTTCTTTGACCCCAAACTTCGCTTTTTGTAGCGTTTCCTGAGCGCGGATGCGCCATTGACAATGCCACGGCGTATCGACATAAGTCTAAGCGGTAGTGGGCTTCGTGAGCTTCCACTGGCTTGCATCGATGCAGCATTCCGTTACCCTAACAGCGCTCCGTGCGGCAGTTGGGACGTTTACCACTTCCAGAACCAGCGCTCCCATCAATGGCTCAGCGTTTGCATCAAGCTTCCTTACAGAGACAGCTATGTCATACAAGCGTGCAAGAGACAACCGTTGCAGTAGTACCGAATGTAATTATCTGCCAGTAAAAATAAATTTTCTATCCCTGTGCTAACGTCTAGGATTCGCGGACGAGGAACATCTGCTCGGGTTCTAGCGGCCGGACGGACCCCATGTTCGTAAGCCTGCATGCACTGACCAAGGACTTGGTGTTGCCCCTATTTACAACCACGGAGTAATGCCATGAACAATAATGCCGCTTGAAGAACACGCTTTCTAAGGCAAGAACAACGTTTGCTGTCAAGTCGTATCCTTAGAGAATAGCAGAATCGAGGCATAGTCGCATCTCAAGCGAGGCATACGCAATCTTAACCGCCGCTAGCATGCGAACTGGAACGGAGACGCAATGTTGGTTGCTTGGCGACAAATACCCCACACAGCCGTTGGTCGCAGTTAGGTTTGTTTAGGTAAACGATGCCAAGTATTTTCGAATTAGCGAAAACTGAGGCCCGTAAGCAGGCTGAGAAGAGGAAAGCTCTTGCGGATGACTCAGCGCTTGAGGACGAAGGTAGATCAAGTCTAAGTGGTAGAGTTTTGAAGCTTACGACGTGCCATTTAGATCAATTGCGTCCGGTACAGTCGTCGCAAAGCCGCGAGACCACCTTACTGATAGCAGGGAGTCCCGCATGCGTAAGTAATACTCGTAATTCTCTTTACTCAGGCATGACGACGTTAGCATGTTTAGGGTAAGTCATCCCTGTTGTCACGGTTAGTCGACAAAAGTCAAGCTGATGTGAGTGGACAGTCAGGAGTTGCGTTGGAATACGCCTATGCTACTCGAACAAGGAATAATGTGCGTGCTTCACCTTGTTATCACTCAAAAAAATAATTTAGATACGTGATTTTGCGCATATCTGGGAGCTATGCGGCGGAGGGTCGTTGGCAAGCCTCCTCGAAGTGCCAATTTCTGAGAAGAATATTAGGTAATCAGCTACTGCATATCATGGGATACAGTGCAATCCGTGTACCTGGCGTTCAGCAACGTCTCACTGGTGCTGTTCCTGGACTTAACAAAACCAGAAGAATACCAGCGAGTCATCGAACCCCTGTTAACTACGGTTCGTCGCAGACTAGACCACGTTCTGAAGGCCCTGCAGGATAGACAACCACTTCTGCGCGACAAAATTATTGCCACTGCACGTCAAAAGTTCGACGGGCACGTGGTAAAAAGACCTCAACATTCAGGTTTACATAATCGAGTTTAGGACAAGCGAATAATCGAACCAATCTGCATACCATTCACCATTGTCGGAGCTAAGTACGACGAGTTTCAGGTATGGTTTCTCTAGTTCTGTGACGCATCGTTAACTGCAGCATTTCGACACTGACCGAAAGCGCACAATCAGCAGATTCCTACGATTTCTCGCTCACATCAACGGAGCTAGCTTTGTGGTACTCTGGGGACATCCATTGAGAAGTAGGTCCATGCCTTTAGATGTACAGCAGTAACAACGAGAATCTTGTCAACCGGGGTCGGTCGCTACTTAGCCATTTGGCTTTTAATACGTCGCTAAACAGAACAGTCTCAACTGACGTTCAGGGGCCCATAAACGTTCCGGCTGGAGCTGACACGACCGAGGTAATCACCATACCTTTGCAGACAGACACTCACGCACATTCGTACCCAGCGGTAACGAATCAACTGACACGTTTAGAGCATCGGGTCATTCGGTGCTACCACGTCGATGATAGCGTCGCACAAGGAAGCCATGGAGCAGTGGTACTACGCGTTGAACGAGCGTTTTCCACAAAAGGTCCACTCTTAAAGTGGCATTGATTGACGCTACTGTTTAGCCATCGGAAACAAGCCAAGCGGAGGATCCCTCCATGGATTCTCAGTTTGCTGAGCCGCTAATTGACAATCTGGTAGAACAGAAAAGACGAGTAAGCTCTTTTTTTGTCTCAAAGTACTATCGGTAGAGCGCCGCACACGCTTTAGGAACTGGAACTGTACATCAAAGAAAAACGAGACAGGAACGCTACGGAAGAGCGAACAAACCAGCGAGCACTCTAAAATACTCTTTCTCATGACTCAACTCTGGCTATCGAATGTTGCAAACTGCTAGTCCTGCAGTGTTCTAGCACCAGGAGACCTAAACCACGTCGTGCTACCTAGACTGATTTTCACGAAAACCCCACTGATAACCAAATCCGTTCATCATTCGCACGGGACTAATTCGGAATCGCTAGCTCAACTACCGGTCCCGTCTAGCAATCGTCGTCGACGTCCTTCTTTGCGCGTTTTCAACAGATCTCGAATGTCTCGTTCTCATCGCACGAGATGCGTGAAAACGTTCATGTGCACAACTGGCTCGTACGGAACTCGACTGTGGGCGGTGGGGCTACGTCACAACCGTACTTCCGCGTAACGGGTTCATAGGAATCAAAGCCGCTAGACACGAAAAAAGAGACATGGATCCAGGCGATGTGCGAAATGCAGAAAAAAACTAGACAAACGCCACTTGGACGTATAGGAAATCAAGCTGGACTGCACGGATAGGTTGCTATCAACGTCTCACTGAGCCCCAGGAACTGATCAAGAGGTCCAGTGATGAGGAAAAATGGCTGGACATTTAGAAATATTTTGCATAAGTTTGATATAGAAAATGCAGCATCTACTTGTACTAGGGAGCTGAATCGTTAAAGAAATTCGCAAAAAATACAGGAAAGTTTGCAAACTGGTTCTCCTGTCGTATTAGCACTTCACTGGCACACATGAAGACGCCTTTTAATATTTTAGGCAACGCTATATGTACAGATGCGTCGAGGTTTCTACACTTAGCGGCAGTTCATGGTATAAATGTTGACGCAGTTTTCTTGACAGATTATGATGATGACGAAATGAGTTACGTCTTGCATACGCTCGCTGCCGTCCCCGGAGGATGGGAAACCCGTTCTTCAAGGTTCTATGTTGAATAATCCTATTAGTTATCCTTGGATGCGCCAAATTAACGCAGAAGACAACGCATCAATTGAAGTCAACGCAAACAAGTCCCTAGTTTGAGGGGTAAGCAGGAGCAAGAAAGTGCCTTACTGGCCGATGGCCGCCAAGGTGCCACTGAGGAACGGAAGAATCAAATCTGCACGTAGGGCGGACGAATTTAAGGAGCAGGCATTCTCAGAGTGCACTTGTTATTTATCGCTATACCAGCCAACTTGAATTTGCTATTACGACTGAAAAAGTTCTAGATTTTTTTGAAATCTAAAAATTTGCTACACTGTAGTGGCAAGTAGGCTACACGAGTATTCCTCCTATAGTTTGTACACTTGTTTGTTGCTTATAATAATTGATTGTAATGAACCGCTATGCTCTCTGCCCATGCCAAAGGGGACCAGGCAGCGTCGAGCAGTAACTCCACGTTTCGTCAGGTGCGGTCTTCAGAAGCGTTCGTACTTCGATGAAGGGCCTTACTGGGTGTTAGGAACGTGTTTGATGCGATTTGTGGCCCTAATGAACGAATACATGGTATGCGCCAGATGCGTGCATTCTCGCAATCTCGTTCTGTCTGCGGTCCGGCGGCTGTGCGCAGGCACGACGACCAGAAGCCGGCCACAATCAGCGGAGTTGCGCGAGCCGCTGACGTCGCGGCGGCAGAACAAATGTCAGTCGAATGAAAAAAGCGGATTGTGACTGATTTTTTGGGGAGCTTGTCAATAGCTGCGAAGAGACCATCGCTCGTCGGTTATCCATCTGCGGTTGCTAGACTCGGCGCAAAAAGCGCGCTGCTACAGCGCCGCCAAACGCGTTGGCGGCGCTCTCTAGCACGTCGCGCGTGCTGTCTGCCGCATAGCTGCAGCGCCGTCGCCGCGCCGCGGTTCTGGACCTGCGGAATCCGCCGCCGCAGCAGCCGGCTGCGATAGCTTGCGGCGATTCTCTCGGACTTTTCTTTTCCGCCGCTTAGAACGCCTTTTTCGTCGAGAGTGAGTGGCGACGGACGCGCAGAGAGCGTTGCATCAGCTGAGACTACGCAACGCGACGCGACCCTATTACCCGTCCACTGGCGGTTGGCTGATATGGGTCGTCCCGCTGGAGAGATCCACCCCGATATCCACTCGGGAGTAGTGGTCGAGCTATTTAAGATCGGCAGCGGCAAGTCGACATCAGCCTTCTGTGTCTCCTCCGTTCCTGCTGGAACACAGCTCAGCTCCCAACAGTCGCATAATGGAGTCCGACGGCCGCATTAAGGCCTACAAATTCGTGGCCTACTCGGCCGTTACCTTCAGCGTGGTCGCCGTCCTCTCGGTCGTCGTCACGCTCCCCATGGTTTACAACTACGTCAACCATGTGCGCAGGCAAATGCACCACGAGATCTCCTTCTGCAAGGTTCATTATTAATTCTGCTACTGACTAGCTGCCCTTCTTAGCTGCCGTGAATAGCTTATTTCGATCCTTTTAGGGCTCCGCAAAGGACATCTTCGTTGAAGTCAACCACATGAAGAACGCCCCAGACATGCCCGCCAACCGTACCGCTCGTCAGTCCGGCTACGGTGCCGAGGTCAACCCTGCCCCGAACCTTTCCTGCGACGGCTGCTGCCTTCCAGGCCAGCCCGGACCTCAGGTTTGTTGTCCTAGGGATTTGTATTCTTTTATCACTTTCATCACGCTTGATGTTACGCTCAAAACGCTTCTATGTCCCCTTCAACATTCGGGACCTCGTTCCTAACCAATGCACGCTTCAGGGACCACCCGGCAAGCCTGGTCGCCCAGGAAAGCCAGGAGCTCCAGGAACTCCAGGAACGCCCGGCAAGCCGCCAACCGCTCCTTGCGAGCCAACGACCCCACCACCATGCAAGCCATGCCCACAGGGACCACCCGGCCCACCCGGCCCACCAGGAAGCCCAGGAGACCCAGGAGAGGCCGGCACCCCAGGCCGCCCAGGTAAGTCGTACATCGCGCTTCAGTTACGAGCTGTCTGAGCGTACCGACTAACGCTTGCTACAATCGCTTGTTTCAGGCACGGACGCGCCACCAGGCAGCCCAGGACCACGAGGACCCCCCGGACCACCAGGAGAGCCAGGACCACAGGGACCACCCGGCGAACCAGGAGTCCCAGCCCAGAGCGAGCCACTCACCCCGGGAGAGCCAGGTAAGCGTATGAGATAGCAGGCGTTGAGCACGACGCTTCGCACATGGAGCGTCTTGCGCCTATGAACGCTGGAACAAGTTGGAGCAAGAACGCTTTTTAGGAGAGGCAGGAGACCAGGGACCACCCGGACCTCCAGGACCACCAGGAGCTCCAGGAAACGACGGACCACCAGGCCCACCAGGACCAAAGGGAGAGCCAGGACCGGACGGCGCCCCCGGTCAGGACGGTCAGCCAGGACAGGCCGGCCCGCCAGGACCAGCTGGAACC
This sequence comes from Aphelenchus avenae, assembly GCA_020875895.1. NCBI lineage: Eukaryota > Metazoa > Nematoda > Chromadorea > Rhabditida > Aphelenchidae > Aphelenchus > Aphelenchus avenae. The sequence continues at coordinate 2,683,466 of JNEY01000002.1, forward strand.
GCGGGAGAGAAGGGTATCTGCCCCAAGTACTGCGCCATCGACGGAGGAGTGTTCTTCGAGGACGGAACTCGCCGATAAACACCATCACGACGAGTACCGGCCGAGCATGCGCTTCACTCTGGAGAGCGTCTCGGCTCCTTTTGTTCTCTGTTTGTGTGCAATTTTTCCTTCGCTCAAGCATGTTTCGGGCTCCCGATTGTTCCCTAAATAAAGGCTACTACTGATGACTTCCAGCGATCCCACCATCAGCCCCACAGTCATCTGTTCGCCCTTCTGTCTTCATCATAGGAACTCGCCTCGCTTAGTGCCAATACCGGTTGTGCCTCTAGTATCGTGCCGCTCATAACATCTCGAGATGGGCATAACTTATAATAAAGTGAACATTCAAGTGCTTCTCACATTTTCATCGTAAATAGTCCACTATAGAAGCTAGATGAAGCCGTGCACTAGGAGTGCTTGAAACGTGCGATAGCACTTAGTCGTAGTGAGCCTAAAGCGTTTGCCTTATCTACGTGTTTAGCGAATATGGAATTTCAAAAGCAGTAGCGCTGACATAACTCAGCGTTAAACTGGCACATGACACGTAGGAAAGTGATGGCTTATCGATAATCGGTTACTACAGTTCCCCAGTGATTTACTTGGCTTTGGGAACTTCCTCTAAGCTAGAGTGTTGGTAGTTGGCGTCGCACAAGAGAACGAAGCCGACAGAGCGGAAATCTTTCGTTGATTAATCTCCGCCAATCCCACCAGTTTCTCGAGTCGTAACCGGAATTCGGATCTCGACTGCTCCGTGAGACAATCGAAACCGCCGCCCGCGGCGCAACGCATGACATGTGCGCAGGGCAGTGACATACGTAAGTGATGCTGACGAAAGTGAAACGAACGTTAGTCCACTCGGGGGTTTAAATGCCCGCTTGATAGATATTCTGTGAAGGCGCGAGAAAGTCTCTGGATGTCACGGCTGGCCAGCTTTATTTGTCCATTGTCATTTGACCAGAGCTTACGACGGAATGAGGAAACCCGTAGTATTCCATTTTCAAGCGGATGCCGGTATGGGGAGTTCACTTCGTCGCTCTTCGAACATCAGCTTCCACATGTAGCTATCGCTGATGTGTAAAAAATAGAGATCACGGTTCTTAAAAATGGCTGTCAGCATAGAAGCATGCTGCGGTCCTGCTTACCACATCGAGAACATACTTCACCACGTTCTTCCTTTGGAGTACTCCACAGATGAGGATCATCACGCACCCCATAGCGAAAAATATCCCACCCGTTACGAGGAACGGCCGTTCTCTGTGCTGAAACAGAACAACTGTGCTATTCTGATGAAAAAAACGGAGTACTACTAACCTGTAGCAGTACCAGCGTTCCGCTGAGTATGAGCAATATGCCGCATATGAAGAGGCCGGACATGGCGAGGACCGTGGCCGGTGAGCTAGGTGCTTTCTTCCGCAGCTTCATCTCGTTCTAAACATGGATGGCACGATAAACGACGCTACAATTGAACTGGTGTCAAGCGCTAACGAACGCTCGTTAGCGAACGTTTGGTTGAACAAGCAGCCCTTTCTCAAAAGTGATTCACAGACGCCAAGACACTGGCTGCCCTGTGTAGAACCGTTCTGCCGCACTGTGTTCCGCCATTCACTTTCCTGATTTGTTATTGCGAGCAACAGCAGCGTGGATAACAGTATCAATTGGACTTACCGGTCTGAATGTAGGCATCTCCGTTTCCTCGAGAGAGTCATGCCGAGTTTGAGAGTATTTTCTTTTCGGTATTGTTATGTTCGACTTGAATGACGGTGAATGGGACTGAAATGAGAGGTAATTGCGAAAACCGCAAGGGGCTCGTTCGACGCAAAGCACGGCATGAACTAACCAGCGAGCCCGGCTGTCCATTGGGATTTGCCGAGAGATTGTCGGTTTGTAGCCGCAGTACCGGAAGTCCGTCATCCACAGGACGTCGTGTTGGTTCCGGATCAGTACTCACTTGTATCACGGGCAAATCGGTAGGTCTCGAGACTGACGACGTTCGGTAATTTAACATATCGGATGCTGAAAGGCCCAAGGTGTAAGTTGTTCGAAATAGCTGCCAATCTAACAAAATATTCCTAAATTTGAGGTGGCTGTATGGCCGAGCTTTTCCTCCTTCCGGCGTGCGAACGCACGTGGGTCTTCGGCCCGGCTTCTCCTTTCATTGCTGCTCTGTATTCACCTAGATCGATTAAGCAAACATTTCCTTTGTGGTTCCGGGCGTTCACCTGCCCGCTGAGTCAGCCTGGTGATGGGCTTCGTATAGAGTTTTGAGTCGTCCACACAAGTGACTGCGGGTAGGCAAACGAGTTGCTGTGCACTTCTCGTTGAAGCAGTAGTTGCAGATGCATTCGAGCAAAATTCGAAGGAAAAAAAAGAAAGACGCCAATAAAGCCGATTTGTATAGGTTTAGGATTTTTTATGTGTGCTCATAACCTTGACGTCGCTAGAGCATCCTCTCTTCCAACCGTCTCGCGTATCACTATACCTCTAGCAGCATTGACCAACGGTGTCGTATGGGCTGTTTCACAACTAAATTGAAAACAAGGAAAACAACAAACTCAAAAAACATGCACACGAAAAGAACAACAATGCAGCTTAGTCGAATGATTCTTCCTTGGCGGGTTCGTTGCCTTCGGTAATCCTCTGCACGACGTCGTGCATTTGCTGTTTTACGTAATCGTCGCTGTTGTCTACCACTGTCAAGATCTGAAATCATATGCTGCAGTGTGCACTGACCCACTCTGCTGCATCCGTCTAACAAGGCACACATTGGCATCATACCTGGCGGGCGTTAAGTTGTAGCAGGAAGAACGACGGTTCTGATTCCCACCCACCGGCACGCTCAGGCTCGTTCCTTGTACTCGCGCAGCGGCAAAGAGTGACGAACAGTCGACAAAGAACGAACTGTTCTTGTCTGGTTATGCCGACGCACTAAATATACACCTTAGCAATCCGCTTCCGGGACACTACTAGATGAAGCACATAGAGCAAGCTACCTGCATGGCTTGTGGGATCCAAGTCGCAACATTACAACGACGTTGAAGTTCATGTGCAACGGAGAGAATGGCGAAGCAGTTTTCAAGAAGTCGTAGTATAAGCGACTTGCTGACTTGGTCTGCCATGGGGCTCGTGAACAACGCCAATGCTGCCTCAATAATGTAGCTGAAACGATCACAATAAATTTAAGCCTTGTGACGCAGTCGCTTACTTTTTGGACATCACCGAGTAATCGTAGGAATCAAGCAATGCTTCAGCACACAGTTTGAGCATCCAGCGACGTTCGTTCTGGTAGAACTGTGTCGAGCTGCTATAGAACAGCTTGTAGAACTCCGGTACGGCTTCCAGGTTTATTGTCGGCGTCATTGTAAGGAACGCCATGATTGGCGCGTACACGGGGTCTTCCGGATGCAGCATCAGCTTCGAAACTCGCGCGAAGAAGTGCGACACCGCTGAATTGGGATGTTTTATAGACAGTAACGCACTTGCTCGCTTACGATGGCATATCCTCGGGTTCAAGTCTTCGATGCTGTTCCTCAGCTTCGTGATTAGCATCACGTAGAGGCTACGTGCTTCAAACTTCTCCGCCGATAGATCTCCCAGCAGCTTGCCGAAACGAGCCAATGTCAAGTAAGCTAAGGCTCGTAAATCCGGAGACTGGAAGCTCGTGCTTGCGAACGTGAACGAGAGGGCATTGGACGTGATGAACTTGACGCAAGTCAGCTAAACCTTGCCACTACGGCACAGTGCTGAGAACCAGTTGTTTACCTCGGATCCAGCGCCAACCAGGTGGTACAGAGTTTGAAGAACGAACCGTGGATCGTACATGCCCCGACGGCGCTTGCTGCTCAGCTCTGACTTCGTCATCTCTGTCAGCGTTGTCCACATAGTCAGCTCGTCGAAGAACTCTAGCACCTGTAACTACAAGTCAACGGAGCCCGTGCGTGATAGACCTGCCTTATCTGGCTTCATTGTTTGGTGAAGCGACTGGCCGAAGCGAATGAGCTGTTCGTAGTAGTCGTTCGCCTTCTCGCCGAAAACTAGCGGCATCAACGGCCTAGAGATGGGACGTTCAGAGTGGTATGTCTAGGCTCTTACCTCATGTTAACATGATAGACTCTTTCGAGGCATTTGAGCGCGTCGAAGATGTATAAGTCCGCTTTGCTCTGCGTACAAGTGTACCGGCAGAGCAGTCGCACCAAGAACTTGAGGTCGCATCTTTCGCAAACGGTCTTCACAGCGTCTTCCTATAATCATTAACGCTGTACAATCGTCCTAAACGGATCCCACATCATCTCTAGAGTCCGTAAGGAAGTTCAGCAGATCCTTGAAGAATTTCTTGTCAAGCTGCTCTTCGGACAAAATCCGTGCGCGCAGTAAGTCAAAACGTTCTGCATTCGTCGGACTCGCCGTAAGCGGTCCATCGTCACCGTTTAGAACTCCGTCGAGTTTCCGCTTTCGTCCGGATCCCATGAGCCTTCTCAGACCTGAAACAATATTTTAGTTTATATATATTAAGCAAACCAGGCAATTCGCAACATAAGTGTATACTATTGTTTCTATCGAAGGATCCAAGGGTCGCTCACTACGTCGCTCGCCAAGTACTGAGGCGGTCGGTCCGCCAAGGCTAGCTACTGCGCATAGGGAAATATCCGTTCTGTTTACATAAACATCGGGTATTTCTAGTCAACTAATTTAAGGATCTTGAATACCGAATTTTTCACTATTCAGGAGCCGCATGAGCGACGACGGACGCTGCACGTATGTGCTGCCCAAGAAAAAGCGCCGCTGTCGGATGCTCGTCAAATCCGGCAAAAGATTCTGCGGTGAACACGCCATAGTAGATCCTGAGAACGAAGTAGCTTTGCAGTGTTCCGCGTAATCCAACATTCCACTTTCAGGACCGAGTACCTTGTCCGAATGATCCCAATCATACTGTCGCCGCCAGCGAGCTGGAAGTGCATTTGCAGAGCCGATGCAATTCCCGGCTACCAAACGACCCGTGGATCAAAGTCAACCTGAACAGCGTACAAAGTCGGCACATCAGCCGTAGTCTCCAGTAATTGCTACATTCTAGACACCGATTCCAAGGAATTTCTGCGGCCTGAAACGGAAGATATCGTGCGTATATCGAAGCTTATCGAAAAGGCGTACGATGGTCTACCAAGCGTGAAGCAGATTGCGCTAAAGTCGGACCTTATCGAAGCGCACATGAACGAAAACGACGAATTTGGTCCGAGCACTAGAAAGCATCTGATACAACAATCTTCTATCATTGGTGAGCATGCTTCTCTGTACCCGATGAACGCTGTTCGAATTTAGGACACTTACTGAGCCATGGACTTCTCATCAATGAAACTGGTAACTGTGTCGTCGAGTTGGGAAGCGGCAAAGCACAGCTTGCGTACTGGATGTCTAAGACGGCGCCGAACTGCAGGTTCCTGCTCATCGACAAGATGGGCACCCGCAACAAGCACGACAACAAAGCACTGCAAGTATGCGTAGCCTCACTGTCGGTCTTACGTATCTCGCATTTAGGAAGATGGAAGTCTGCAGATTTCGCGCCTGAGATGTTCAATAGAACACCTGGACTTGAGCAAAGTTGATCTCCTGAAGGTACGTGGAATGATCCAATCCCGTAAATCTACCTTCTTTTAGGGCAGCTCGTCATTGACGGCAGTATGCAAGCATTTCTGCGGCAGTGCGACCGACTGCGGCATTCGATGCCTTCACAATGCTGTGGAAAACGGGTTTTCACTGGACGGTTTTGCTCTAGCCCCTTGTTGTCACCACAAGTGCTCATTTTCAGAGGTAGGAAAGGGTTCCTGGTGTTAACGCCGCGGCTACTTGGCTTTTCTCGCATGATCTTGCTTCTTTAGTACGTCGGTCATTCATATTTGTCATCGATAGGCGTTTCTGATGAGACGTCTTTCGCGGCACTCCGTCATATTTCAACCTGGGCCCTGTGCGGGTTTCCCCAAACAGAAGTACACTGCTCTGACGAATCGGACGACGTCAAACTATGGTGGGTCATTTCGCAGGTCCGTGCTACAACGTAGTTGCAGGTCCAAAGAGCGGAAAGAAGCGCTGGGTCGGAAAGCCAAAGTGATCCTTGAATACGGACGAGCGGAGTACATGCGGACACTGGGATTTACCGTCGAACTTCTGAAATATGTGCCTTCTGAAATATCTCCAGAGAATATTCTAATGGTTGGAAAGAGAAAATAAACAATTCTTTGTGATGAGAATGCGCTGGCATGCTCGTTCCTGCGATGCTTACCGACTGTCGGACATCCACCATTTGGTCACTAAACAGCACGAAAAGTTTAGAAAATGGACTGCTTCGCGGGCGCGTCCACAGGCGCTTTCAAGAGTAGGTTTGCACACAACAGTGTCGAAACATTAGTTCGCGATTTAGCGATACACCTTAAAGACGGTTCCTTCGCTAATGTCACACCCGTGAATGCGTTGAACCCGAAACAGCACGGAATTTCTGCCATGTGCTTCTCCGGAGGCGACCAGGTAAGACAAGTTGTGAAGGCATAATCGCACTTCTCCTTAGACGGAAGTTCTGGCGGCACAGCTCGATCGCCAACTGAACCTCTACAACGGGTTAGAGAACACCTATACGGGGATGTTTACAATCGAAGGAGGCGAAGGTGCTGTCAAAGGGCTGCAGATGACCCAAAGGTATGTTGCGCTAGCGAGATGAACGTACAGTGACATGCTATTTTAGTGGGAACATCATCAGCGCAGTTGAATCAGGAGACATTCGCATTTGGGAACCGAGCGGAGCGATGCTATCGGACGCAATGAACGCAGGGAAAAATCTACTTACGCTCCGCAAGCATCCGACGGCTGAGGTAGTCGCTACCGGTGGTCACGAAAACCCCATGAAACTCTGGGATTTGGAAACGGAGAAAACGTCGTTTACCGCGAAGAACGTAAGAAACACCCCCTTTGAACGTCCTTCTACCGTACCGCTTAGGTGAGGCCGGACCATCTCGAACTTCGAGTGCCCGTTTGGGTCACGAACGTGCGATTTATTGGCGACGGGCAGTGCGTCGTCACAACTACAGGAAAACACCAAGTAAGTCCTTACTCATTGCGCGTGTCTGTTTCGTTACTGATCGTCATGGCTACGTTGACACTCTTCAGATTCGCTTGTACGACCCAAGAGCTCAGCGTCGTCCAGTAAAGGAGCTCGAGTGGTTGGAGGAACCAATCAATGCGCTCTCCACGTGCCACCGACCTGAGCACGTACTTGCGGGGAATACACGCGGAGAGCTAGGCATTTTCGACTTGCGCGGAAAAAGTAAGTATGCTTTGTTAACCCTTTGCATCTTTGCAGTGATTGTATCGCAAATCCAGGAGTACGAATTTTGGGTCTTAGTTTCGCTGGCGTCGAAGTACCGAGGTTTTGCCGGAGCCATCCGCTCTATCGACGCCCACCCGTCCGCTCCGTACGCCGCATCTTGCGGCGCCGATCGGTTTGTCCTCGTCCACAATCTCAGCGAACCTAGCCATAAACCGATGAAGAAGGTAGCATACACGTAATGTTGGTGTTGCCACTAAACACTATTCTAGATCTACTGCAAGGTCCAGCTGAACTCGATCCTGATGCGCAATGATAACTCGCTCGTCAGCCCCACCAAAGTGGAGGCCAAGGATGAAATCGAAGACGGACTCGACCAGAGGCCGAAGCCACGAAACAAGCTAGGTTCGGCCGGAAGTGACGACTCGTCGGAAGACGAAGCACTATGGAACGACATGAAGATAGTTGGTCAGACGAAGAATCAGCGGAAACGAGCCGAGGTTTGCCGTCCTGGGCATAATATTCCCATAGACCGCGTTTTTAGGTGAAGGAAGAACCAGCCGACGACTCGGAGCCTCTACGGAAGCACACGAAGTTGGAAACGAGGAACAAGCGGAAGGACTCCATCTCGGAAGTGGACGACATTGAAGTGGTGCCCGTCAAGAAGCACAAGACCGATCGGCCGGCGGTGAAAAAGCGGGCTACAAACGCCACGCGAAGCAAACGACGATCGGAGTCCACGCTGTCTGAAGACTCCGGCCCGGAAGAAACACGAGATGATAAAGACATGAAGCAGCGTAAGAAGTCGCGTAAGATCTGAGTCCGTCCATTTGACGTTTGTGTACTTGGTTGTTGATTTTGAATGTTGTCATTGCTGTTTTTGGTACTCCAATAAATGAACTAGTTTGACAGGAATCAGTACACTACCATTTCCTAGCATACATCCTTCGAGTGAGGGATCACTCGCAGGTTCATGGTGTCCCACGTCTGTTAGGTCGTGCAGCTTTATTCAAATGTTGCATATCCGACCGCTGCAAGTAGTGAAAGGCAAAAGAACAAATAGCACAGCATGCGGGTTCTCATAAATTCGAGTTAAAGGATTGCTCGCATCAGAAATGTCAGTCGGTCAAAATGCCGAAACTTCTAGGGGAATGTCGCCAGAAGCATCGTTCACAGGAATTGAGATTATGTTGCGCTTCGACTTTGAGGGTTCCTCTCCAGAGGAAGCATCCTCCTTCTCTTGCTCAATGCTACGCTCGTGTCTTGCGTGTTCACTTTCGATGGGCTGCCCAGAACCATCGGTTTGCTGCTCGACCTCACGGTTTATCCAAGGGTAGCGGGCGGGAACATCCTACAAATGGGTATGAAGCTCTTGGGGACTCATTTCGATGAAGTTAAACCAATTAAGCCAACGACCTACCCGTGATGGTACGGAAAGTGCTAGTCGAGAAATTCGGGTAGCCGCGAGGCCAGACCCTTCCGCGCTTGGGACTGCCTCCTCCGAAGATTCTGAGGCACTCGAGTCGGCCTTGGCATCCTTTGATTGCTCCCGTCGAACCTAAGCCAGCCAGCTTTGTAAGAAACGTGCACAGGAAGGCCTACCGTATGAGCTGGTAACACTTGATCTCGGTCGAAGTCATCGATGGTGCTGGGTTGGCGAGCGAGATGTGTGGCCGCTCGCGTTAATTGCATGATGCATACGGCCAGGACAATGGATGCGATCTTCGGTGACATGTTGTGACTGGTACAATTAGTTAAACGGCAGGAACCTAAACCATTGCATGAAAGCTTGTGCGGCTGTAAGCCCTAACATAAGCAGTATAGTAGTCAAGGGTAAAAAGTAAGTACACAAATTAAGAAGGTTAGTCAATTGTAGCGAGCTAAACTTAAACGGAAACGCCTTTATTCCCACCATGCTGGCCCAAGTGATAGATGCACACTAGGGAAAAAGCGTTTCCGCGGAAACCTACTAAATGTGACGTGTTTAATGTGAAGTAAGGTAGACGGGAGAACGGATCAGAATCTTCATACTTCTGATCGCGTTCTTGCCCGTGTCAAGAGCAAGCATCGGAAATCACCAAGTGATCCTCATTGGGCATACTGATTACTGACGATGAAATGAGCTACTGATGACGAATCCAGAAGGCACGCCCTCTTTGCCGAAGATGCGCGGGCATGCCATCCGTTCACGCGCATAAGGGACTGATGTGCCCTTTGACCCGGTTCCTGATTTCCATATCCAGCGGGTCGAACAGACTAATCACGTGAAGACATCGTGCAGATGAGTGATAGACAAGAGGTCTAGAAAGTTCCCGCGTTCTCCCGGCGTGGTGTTCGACCTTCTGCTAATGCCACCGCGAGCCACCTTCGAATACAACAGAACATTGATCACGGTAGCCTAGTTACATCACATTTTAGCCTGCCACGATCCATAACTAGTGCTAGCCTATGACTCAGTGGTGAAAAAGGCAATCGCTGAAACGTCATCAAAGCAGAGCCGAAACCAAGGATATCAGGGCCCGCTTGGAAAATTAACCTCCTCTGAGAGAACAAGCTAAGAATAGCACGTGTCTCCCGACCTTTTAACGCGTTTTGAGAGCTGGTCCGTGCCACTGAACGTATGTCTGTCTCAACGTGACCGAATGACCACTTGCTGCAAGGATCCGATCTGTTGGTGTTCAGAGGTTAAAGAATGAGGGTCCAACAACGATCAAAAAGCATCAGCAGGCAGCGGGATGTGAATTTGCGGACCAGTGGCGGTTTTTGAGACTTGTCCAAAGGGGGTCGCACGTGAGGAACTTGCAAAAATTTCAAAAATTTTCTACTCACGCTGTGCCTGCGGCACTGTGACGGGTGTCGCCGTCCTCCGCGATTACCCCCAAAAAAATGCCACTGTTGCGGACCCATGCAAGTCACAGAGTTGCCATTTTTACAAGTCCAATGAAGCGAACAGTGCCAGTTGCTAGCAGTAAGGGCGTTCATTCTACTTCACTGTGCACATTTCACTACGCTTAGTGACAGGAACACATTTATCTTAGTCGCTAATTACTGCCTAACTGTCTGATCAATGTTGTTATTTCAGAAATATGGGGACTATAAACACGGAAGAGGTTAATCAATCTTTACTGAGCTCTAGGCCCCGAATAGACGGCCAATTTAGTAGGTCCACGAGTGCCTGAGGACGTAGGTCAAAGGATTCCCTGGTTCTCTCGTCTAGGCCGAAGGTACGCTTCCTCCAGAGGTAAACAGGCTGTGCTCTTTTGTGTCTTGGTCTAGTCAGTTACTGCAGCCAAGCGTAAGATCTGTTTGCTCTCGTCTAGGTCTAATTACGCTTCCGCCAGCGGAACTTGGACTGTGCTTTCTCCCACCTAAGCCTAAATATATTTTACTGTCAGACCTTGTGGACTGCTTTTTCAAGCGGTTGTTGATTGCTGTCATGCTTTGACTCTGTCTCCTACGTAGGTCAAAATAGGCCCACCGTCAGACCTTCCACCTGCGGAAGCGTAGACACTGCTCTCCTACCTAGATATAAACAGAACAGATCAGCTTAAAAAATTTAGCTGTTTTTTCACAGAAAAAGCTACTTGCGAATTATTAGGCACGTGTCTCTTCTCTATGTTTCTTTCTCATCATTCCCCAAATCACGTAATTCATGCTGAAAGCTACTTTTTTCCGGTGAGCCAAGCTACAGAGCGTGTGAAACTCCGTTCTCGGTCAATTTTGCACGGTACGGAACGCCAAATGCTACGGTATTGCGTTGTATATTTTCGAAAGCCGCATTAAGCACGCCCGAAAGACAAGCCAAAAAGCACCCCATATAATATTTTCCTAAAAAATAAAATTTTCCTAAAACGACGGCGTTAATCCAGGTCAATGACGTTGGCAAAATAACTTTATCGCTTGATAAGATTTTGATTGGCGTTAGCGCCTAAGCAGTCCTTTTGCAATCGGCAGCGTGAGCTACCGCTTGTGGTACGCGCGTGGTACATGTTACGCGTGACTAGTCTCCGATTTTACAAAGTTTTGTTTGAGGAACGAAGGTTACCAGAATGCCGCCGAAGAAGCCACAGAAGGCTCAGCAGCCCGAGTCTAATACAGAAGAGGAGGAAGCGCCCGCTGAGTCCGCTTCATTGGAGGAAGAGATCCAACCGATCGACGTCAGCAAAGTTGTCAAAGGCACCATGGTCATGTGTAAGCACACAGACGGCATATACTACGAGGCGAAGGTCATGGACGTCACCGAGAAGGACAACGTGCGCCAGTTTCTCGTCCATTATTCGGTACCAGGCAGTTGTAATTAATTATTCTAACACCTTATTTCAGGGATGGAACAAACGTTACGATGAGAAGATCAGCGAAGATAAAGCTCAGGACCGCTTCAGGGAGCATAAGGCCGAAATTGCGGAGCATTTCAAGGTATTGTCCTCGCTTACAACGCTTGTACGTATGGTCGTTGTAGAAGGTACATAAGGAAAAGGTGGGCAAGACGGTCCGCAAGTCCACCGTTGGCACGCCTTCCGAGAAGGCGGATCGCGCGAGCAGCCGCGGCAGCACGCCAGCCGCCAGGAGCACTCCTCGCGCAGCTAGCAGCCTCAGCACCACCGATGCCGGCACTCCCGGCACGTTACCACTGATGTTGCACAGTGTGATAACAGTGACGAATTCTAGTCTCCAAGCAGCCGCGACGTGGAACAGCAACGGAGCCTCAGCCGGTCCGCGAGCCCGTCCGAAAAGACGCCACTCCAACAGTAATGTTCACTGAGTCACTTCGAGCCATCCTCACGGACGACCAGGACTACATCACTCGCCAGAAGAAGCTCGCCAAGCTGCCTGCTCGCTACACGGTGCAGAACATCATTAAGGATGTAAGCCGAGCGAAAGGCGAGAAAGTGTTGAATGTGAACAAATGATGAGTCTCGATAACTTCAACGAGAAGTTCATGATTTAGTACATTACGTCGATTGGCGAAATGGACGAGCAGAGCAACGTTCACGTCGAGTACAGCGGTGGCATGAACTTGACTAGTACGACGAAAAGCACTCTGAAGGAGTCAGCCGTTGGCCTTCTGGACTACTTCGACGCCACCATTGGTAATGACGGCACTGAAGTAACGAAGCGAAACTTGTTCATTATAGGATCCCTGCTTCTGTACAAGTTCGAGCGTCCACAGTACTCGGCACTGTACGAGGCGGAGAAGGAAAAGCTTCCGGCCGAGCTGCGAGACAAAGGTACGCTAATGGAATGTAGGAAGAGCAAAGCATAGTCGACCTTGGAAATAGCAATGAGGTCAGCCTGCTAGCATCGTCGCCCTCTTCCGCTTCGTGAGCGTTCCTTTTAGTGGACAATGACAAGGCTCTTCCGCAGTCGCGCACCATTCGCATGTCCAGCCAGTACGGGTTCGTCCACCTGCTTCGCATGTTTGTTCGCCTTGGAGAGATCCTGTCGTATACGCCGTGGGCTCCTCGCTCGATGGAAACCATCATGAAGCATGCGCAGGACTTAGTGCTCTTCCTCTCCAAGAAGGCACCCGAGTACTACGACGAGAAACAGGACTACGTCGACGCTACGGCCGAGTACGAAAAGAGCGTCTGGGCACCTCATGCCTAGAGGCTTACCATCCTGGACTCGCCTCGCGTGTGACAAGCTCTCATTCTGCAACATCAGTATGTTCATAAAGTTATCCAGTTACTCTGACCTGTGGTCTTGATCTTCATGTTCCATGTTACCTGCTATCATTACAACTTCATTATCTCATCGTATCCGCATTTTCCCCTTTGACACGCATCATCCTGGGACCATACACGTCGTTTCAATCATTTATGTTGCTGTAGCATAAAGATATTCATGTCTTGCCGGCCCAGGTAAAGCATCGCGGTAGGAGAATTTTGTTGCTATCTTTAGAACAGTGATTGCGCCAGAGTGTACACCATCTGTGTAATGGCGCCTCATGCGCTCACCCGGGCAACCATAAGCGGGCTTGACACCTTCGCTTTGACGACACTTAGAGCCATCCAGATCGCAGCAATATTAAATGCACGCAGTTTTCTTGGCAGGTTTCTCCAGGTGTGGCATAGGCGGAGCGCTCCCGCGCATGGCGCTAAATGTGCCAGTCGGGTTTCTTGCGGATTGCGGCCAGCTCGGTGGAGAAATTACAAATTGCAGGTTGTCGACGGCCCCTCTGATAATTACACATTTCGAATGCGAAACTCGCGAGACTGCTGCGTGCACGCGCCTCAGTCCACAGCTATTATCGCCCCATTGTTCGCTGCCGTGAATGAAAAAGATTTTGGAAATCTGCTGCAAGGGTCGAACGGCGACTACAGCTCCTGTCGAGCAATCGGCTGATATAGTTCCCCAGACTGGCGCCGCTCAATCTGACGCTCAAGTTGAGCCTACGGAAGCTATCCCACAACCCGCTGAAGAGCCTGCTGCTTCTAGCAGCACCCAAGCCGAAGCACCTGCTGAAAGTGCTGCAGTAGAGGACGCCATCGATGCTGAAGATATCCCATCAACTTCAGTCCAAGTGCTAACTACGGCGGCCGCGGAAAGCGAGCCATTTAACGTGGCACCCAAGAAAATGAGCAGATTCGAAGGCAAGGCTGTCATAGTGACCGGTAAGTGATCACTTACCGACCTTACCGATCACTTCATGGGAAACAAGACAACATTTATTATGTTTGATCGCTTTTCCGGCTAAAGGATGACAATTGGTCTGTAGGGTCTAGCTCCGGCATCGGCAGGGAAGCTGTTATACTGTTTGCGGAGGAAGGCGCTTCCGTCACTGTTCACGGTCAGTCGGCGGAACGCATTGAGGTATGCTGTCGGCTAGACTAGTGTGTCAGGTCTTTAACGAAAGGTTCTTGAACTATTGTATTTCTGGAAATAAAACGCCCATCGGGTTTCAGTTTTCATAATCGTAGTACCTCAAAGTAGGTTTCGACTTGAATTTGTGCTTACCGACATTTGCCAAGAGACCCTAGGGCTCTACTTCTCTGCGGGAGGTTGTATTTCGTCGAATTCTGTTTTGTAATGTCAATAGTCTTTAGGCAACAAAGCAAAGGTTGTTACAAGCGGGAGTCGTGGAAGATCGCATTGTGACGATCCAAGGAGCCATCCAGGATACGGAAACGCAGCACAGAATTGTAAATGAAACCGTCGGCAAGTCCGGTCGCATCGATGTACTGGTAGGTGGCTACGTCAAACTGGAAACTTGTAAGGCATGTTCTGATAGGTAAATAACGCGGGCGTGATGAAGAAGGCCGACGTCCCGGAAGGCGCCATCGAAAACTTCGATTTTACTTTCGATGTCAACGTACGCAGGTAGGCGAGCTTCAGCCGCATTGAAATAGTAATAAGGTTTAGCGTAATACAACTGACGGATTTGTGTTTGCCGCATCTGCAGCAGTCCAAAGGAGCAATCGTGAACGTGAGCAGCATGCTTGCTGTGCGACCGGTAAGACTACTCTAGCATTGTGCCTTCCACTACCAACAGGCGGTGGGGCGGGACTGCTGCCCTAGTAGCACTCCGGGGGCGAAGCCAGCCTAAATTGTTTTGGGCTTTATTCGCGTTTCGTATTAGCCTTTTTCCCTTGGATACGCCTGATAACCCTTGCCTTTTATTACAACAAGCGGCTGGGCCACGCTTCGCGCGGCTGACGCCGTTATCAATGATTGCATGCATTAGCTGACTCCACTCTAAATGCCATACATGAAAAGAAACGGGCGATATACGAATTCTCTATGCACGCAAACACATAAAAAACCGAAAACAAATCCAGCCTTCTTGCCAGCTATGGGATGCTTGCTATAGCGGGCTCGCTATAGCATGTTAGCAGGAAAACGCTGCCCCCCCCCCCTAGATGACACCCTTTGCAAAAACGCTATTTTCGAATTCTTCATGCTTCAGAACCCCCGTTTCTAGGCCGATGTGTTCAAAAATGTATCGTTATTACCAGCGATGCACATGCTTGCATACCGCTGGTCATCGCATGTTATCAGAGGCGATTAAAACTTGAGCTATCATTGCTGTTTTTCCTAGGCTACCAACCGGGCCGAAGCTTTGCACCTTTATATAACTTTTGAGTACATATCGAATACCAAGCTGGAAACGATAGCGAAAATCTTTTGGTGGGGGAGGGGGAACGGCATGTACAAGGATGCATCTGCCCGGGAATGATGTCATGATAATCCCGCTGGTATCATAGGCACCGACAATGAACTTCTACTCAATGAGTAAAGCTGCCGTTGACCACTATACGCGTAACATGGCAGTAAGATGCGCAACTCATGGCGTGCGCGTGAACAGCATCAAGTAAGTCCGTAGATGCGCGGCCGTCTGCTCGATAGAACTGTTCCCGCTTTGCCAATGCTCCGCTTTAGCCCGGGAGTGGTATACTCGGACTTCCACACTCGTCAGGGAATGAGTTCGGACGCACGCGACCAGGTAGTTATACTCAGCAACGCAACGATACTACGAGGTTTTGACGCTATACTCGAAGCGGTTTAGTTTGAGAAAAGCGTAGCCGACTCAACACTGCTTGGCCGTAGCGGCCAACCACTTGAGATTGCCAAAATCGTCGTCGTTATGGCCAGTAACGATGCTGCCTACGTCACGGGAGCGAACTGGCTGGTGGACGGCGGTCGAGCCCTCTTCATACCTTACGCGGTGCCAACCCTGTATGAATCCACTGCCACGGACTCGTAGTGCGTCCCCTGCACTGACTGCCGATTGTCCACCACAAATACTCCACAAGTCTCAGTGAACATACCAATATTGTAGTTCGTTACATATGAGATTGCACGAATAAATCGAATTGAACTTGGCAGAAAATTCTTAAGGTAGGCCTTTGCACGTAGCTGGATACGGAAACCCTGTCCTAGAACCATCTTGAGCGGCTATTACTTTATTCCGGCGAAATTGGCGCAAAACTGGGTGGCGAACAGAGAAAATTTGCATTAAGAATTCGGTAGGCACTCACATGAGCCTGCTGCCATGTTTCACTTGGGAAGCGTTGCGAGCAGCGATCTCCTTGAACTCGTACTCGCTTTCGTGGTCCTTGGTGGCGTCCACCATGTCTTGTGACATCTGATAGACAGCGTCATGATGTTCTCTCTGCTCAGTCGTGAGGCTATCCAAAGACGACGACACTTGGCTAGCCTTGGCGCGCTCCTGTAAGAGACATCATACACTGTCGCATAAATTTTTGCTGAGACTTACTATTGGAGCCACGGGTTCCGTCTCCTTTATTTCCTTTGCACCAGTCGAGCCTCGCATTCCTTTCAGCTGCTGCGAGACAGTGTCGGCAACCACGTTTCCCAAATCCTTCGTCTTGTCCACCGTTGTGGCAGCGGCATCGAGGAACTTGTCCGTTACCACCCCAGCGGTGTCCCGCACCTGTTCAAGGATCGACTTCTCGTCGCCGTAGCGACATGTGGACATCGCAATGGCGCGTGTGTTTGCTGAAAATTAAAACTAAAGCAAGTGACGACTCTTTAGTCTGAACGGTAAGCTCGACCGAGCCCTGCTCTCGTGGAAACTTACCCTTAGTTAGAATCTCTCCAACATTCTTTGCGACTTGTGGGCGTAGCATTTTCAAAAGCTGAAAAGGAAAATGCATTCAGGTGACTATTGAGAACATTGCTAAGCGGTAGCGACAATTGCAAATGAAGACGTTCAAGTTCTCCCACGTGAGGTCAAAAATACAGGGTAACGCAATGCTCAGACGCTGTCGCTTTTAAGCAGTCTGGGCATAAGAGGCCGAACGCGACATTGCTGTGGAAAGGACAGCCGCGGAGCCGCCGTCGCGAGTGACGAAAACAAGTCACGCCGGCGTAAATAAACAAGGGTGTTTACTGAAAGCTAGGTTTTGCGCTCAGAATGGGTGCAATGGGTGCAACATGCGTGACATCTAGAATGGAGCAGAAGCGGACTAACGGGAACACAATCAGTTCTGTGGGGAATATTGCACGCCGGTATAACAACTACACTTTTGGTTGGAGAACGACTTGCAATTCTTGTGTTTCTGCCAGTGCTTACATGGATTAATGGAAAACGCGTACTTGGTTTTATGAACTTCAATACTACAACTAGCAACAAATAGGCCGTCCGCGGAGCGGACGGCCATGTGTTTTAAAAAAGACTTTCATATTCAGGTTGGGGTTTAAGTAAAAGTCTTCATTTCCCACATCCTTGAAAAGTAACGCAACCTGAAAATAAAATAACTGAAGGTGCAGGGTTTTTTCAAACCTTAAGCTTAAACCTTAACCTTAAACCTTAAGCTTAGCTAACACGGCTTCCTCTACTCTTTCGAGCCCTCCTGCACTGGTCCATCCGGTTCAACTATGCTTACCTTACACCGCCCCCCCCCCTCTGCTCCTGTTCACCTACACTTAACTCATCCATCCACTACAATGAAGCTTTCCTGCACCATTTTCTTCTAACACTGATCCGTCCACCCCTGTTAAGCTTAGCTATATTCGCCTCGTGGAAGTTAAATTGCTGAACCCCAGTGGACAATTGGACCAATACTAATGGACAGTCCGCATCATTTCCACACGGGGTTTGCCTGAGTCTCCATGTTAGAGACCCCGGTATTGTCAAAATTTATTCAATATCGATTTAATACCGTCCAGATTTGACCGCCCAAGCGGTCCGTCTGACTAACTGAAACATCACGAGGATATAAAATTGCAGTAACTCCGCTAAGCCACGTTCGCTCACCCTTAAACTGGTCCCTCCACAAATGTTTGCGCTCTATACGGTGCTCGCTTTTCCATGAACTGGTCCATACGGTCTTGTTAAGCTTACCTCACACTGGTCCTTCTGCTCCTGTTCACGTGCACTTAACTTGTCCATCGACTCTTGTAAAGTTTTTGTTCCATGATTTTCCTCTAACACTGGTCCATCCACCCGTGTTAAGATTGGATTACAATTGACACCGATGCACAGTCCAAGTTTTGGACAAAAGTGGACATACGGACTGACAGCAATGAGCAGGTGTTGGACAACACTGGACACATTACGTCAACTGTGGACAATCTTTGGACAAGTTTCGGTTTACGTTTCTCACTTTTTGGACTTGAATGGACAAAAGCGAGGAAATGGACAACTTTGTACAGGTTTTGAACAGCAAGTGGACATTAGGTCGTCCATCACCAGTGGACATGTGGTGGACAACACTGGACAGCTTTGGACACCACTCAACAACTGATCCAACTTCCCTCTATTCCTGTTCACCCACGCCCTTCCCCAACTGGTCCATCACTCCCGTTAAGCTTACCCTAAACTGGTCCCTCTGATCCTGTTCAGCCCCACCCCACCCCCTTCCCCATCTGATCTATCCCTCGTGTTAAGCCTTACCTTAAGCTTTTCCCTCTACTTCCTTTGAACCCTCCCTACACTTTTCGTATAAAGAAAGCTTGTATTTAAACGGTATTTGTGTTGTAGGTCCGAGCCAGAGACCTCGGTGGTGTCAGACGTTATCCAATACCGAATCAATGCCTGCCAGGCTTGAACGCCCAAGAGGCCCATCTGACCAATTAGAGCACCCGTTGGACTGGCCCGCTACTCCTGTTGAGCAACCATCCTTACACTGTTCCCATTGCTCCTGTTACCCATCTTTAGCTTCTCCACCCACAGCTGCTAAGCTTTCCTCGTGGACAGTTCAAGTTTTGGACACCGGTGGACATTTGGACCAACATCAATGAGCAGGTGTCGGGCAACACTGACACGTCAACTGTGGACAATTTTCGGTTCCCGTTTCTCATATTTTGGACTTGAATGGACAAAAGCGAGGAAATGGACGACTTTGTACAGGTTTTGAGCAGCAAGTGGGCATTAGGTCCATCACCAGTGGACAAGTGGTGGACAACACTGGACACCTTTGGACAACACTCAACATACAATGGACACGTCTTCGGCACAATTGCAGTGGGAAACATTGGACTGCCACTGTACTCTAACCCGCCCGTTATTACAGTAACTGCTGTATGCCCTCACTTTTACTGTACTTACTGTAAGAAGGGGTCGACTCGACCGACCGCCCACTTACTCCGGAAAAGCATTCAAAATCATCGCCAAAGTAGGTTCAGTTTGATCTGCAGCGCTGCCGCGGCGCTGCAGTGATCGGGATCAAAAATTTGAGTGCGCCAATCGATCGGGCACCCCCGAAAACCCCCAGGGCAAAGCCCCATCCCCTTTTTTCGCTAAGCTCTACGACGCACAGTTCGCGAGAAAAACGCGATCGAAATTCGCCAAAAACCCCACATTTCGCTTTCTCGCAGCGCTGCGCCGCGCTGCAACGCGCTAGAAAAATTTGACCGCCACCATTTTGAAGGACACTCTTCAATCTACAAACCCACCAAATTTCAGCCTCCCCGCACAACTCTCGCGCGAATTAGCAAAAGTGGTAAATCGAGGCAAAATAGGGACCCTTGCTCAATTAAGGGTGGGTAGGTAATTGGTTAAGGTTTGCTCAACTTGATACTGTTTGCAATGTGCAACATGCAACTTTGCTAACTGCTGGTCTCGTTCAAGTACAGACCGAAGGTCGACATTTGGCCGTCCTCAGAAGGCGCAACCTCGCTGCTGACCTGTCCTTCACCGTACAAGTATGGATGTTCTTGAGCGTCGAGTTAGATCACCAGCCAATCTTGGGGTGCAGCAAGAGTACCGGAACCGTAAACACAGTATCGTTGCGAGTTGCACTTGCGCAATGCTGGCAAAGCCGGTGGCTGCAGCCACGCGTGCATACTCTTCTTCCGCCGTTTCGTCGCCCACTGCGGAGGGACTCAACAAATGACTGCTACATTCGTTTGGCTGGTTTAAAGAAAGTCCGTGCTCCCTTAGCCACTTGTGCTGCTGTACACGGCCGAAACGAGTCAGCTTCAGCAATCCTTGTGCCAAAGTTGCCCTTATCACATGATTGCTCCACCGGGATTTTCTTAGGTAACACGATTCTTTATGGAGTCTGTCCTTACTTCGTCTATTCGGTGAAAAAGTGCGAGATATAACCGCTTCGAAGCTGTTCAAAACGCACAATAACTTTATTGTACCCTGACACGCGAACCACAAAATACTATGCATGTGCATACGACGTACTGGACAACTTTACTCTTCGCCAAAGACACGAGGTAGACAGAAAAGCGAATAATTAAAACGGGCATGTGCATCAGGCCGCGTCCAGCCAATGCGTAACTCTTAGGGCTTTAGAAGGGTAAACCCTCCCCCCTTGCGGGCACGGGTTTGACCGTAGGGAAGGAAGATTCAATAACGCTTTGTAGCGATATGGAATTTCTGGACGCAACCTAAGAGGGACATTACCGGCAGAAGCATACAGAATACAGTAAACGAATACTATGAGCAATAATGCGGCGCGATTGGCCCAGAAAGATTCCCGATCACCAGCCCAGAGTGAAAGGCACCAGAAAGACACATCAACCGTATAATAAGTGGCGGCATCGCACGGATTACTCCGTTCGTAATCGGTATGTACAACAGTAAGGCATTCTGCAAATGAGAAGCGGTACATAAGCATTTGTAGTCCAGAGGAGACGCAGATGAATAACAAGCAAGGAGGTCAAGTAGGGCCGTGGACCTTATTGAGAATGTCCATAATGGAGTCGAATCCGATCCCTGGAGGCATAGTCATTTTCTTATGAGTGGATATCGTTGGCGAGCGCGGAGGCGACCCGTCCCTGGAGTCGGCTTTTACTGGCGTCGCTTCAACCGACGAACTTACGGAGGAGTCACCGCTAGTTGACGCGACGGCACCTTGCTTCTTCTTCGTGCCGCCGAGCTGTTTCGGAAGATTGAATTTTATGCGCTGCTGACCAGCAGCCAACGTGGGTGGACCGCACTTTCGAGGAGCGATCGGGGTGTTCCTGGGGAGCTTCCGGACGTGACGGACGTCCACGACGCCGCTCGTTGTTTTGTTGCTTTCGTGTTCGTTCGATGAATCAACCCCTGCCACGTCTTTGGATGCCTAAAATAGTCAGCGTTCAACCTGTAGATAGATGTTGTGTACCTTGCCCGACTGCGACGTGTCCTTGCCGATTTTTCCAAAGTAGATACCAACTAAATTAAGCACGACTTGTAAAGCCCTGGGATGCTGGCTGCTTACGTTTTGCCGAATGCAGGTTCCCAAAGAATTCCGGCCGGTCCACGTCCAGTCCTTGGCTGATCTTCTTTTCGTGGCGTTCCGGTTTCGACGCTAAAGTCCAGTGTTCACATCAGGCTTCATGGAAGCGCGAACCTTTCTCCGTGAAATCCTTGGCGCCATACTTGGATGACGACTTCGGTGCCGAGTCGTCGAATAGTGAGTCCACGCTTCCGAGTTTTGCCGACTTTCTCGACGGCGGCGACCTGCCCCGGCGTCGCGAGCCCCCGTCAGCTCCGTGTTTTTGGTCTGACGACGACGAACGGTCCTGCTTGCTACGATCGAGAGTCCGAGTGTGTCTGCTAGGTGATGGGTCCCGCGACGATCGGTGCCTCGCGCTAAGGTGGTCACGCGAGCTCAACGTCGCCGGATGGCTGAAATTCCGACGGTCTGATTCATCTAATCAAGGCGATCAAATATTCAACAAATTTATGTTCTAACCGTTCGGAATGCTGGGTCTGAGAGTGCGCCTGGTTAAGATTCAGTTGCCTGAAAAGCAGCGCTACTGGTCGAGTTCATAACGTGTTCATACCGAGTAGCCTTCGCTGACGGCGTGTCTTCGCTTCCCATTGCAGATGCCGACAAGCTTGCGTTTTCGGAGCTAGCTGACTTAAACAACTTGTCTATCAGCATATTCTGAGTGCGATCTTCGTTAGGGTGCCCTCTGGAAGGTGAACGTCCGCGCCCACTGTTCGAACGCGGTCGCATGCTATCACGCCCGTTCTCTGACAGCTTCGGTATGCGTGGCATACCCGGTGTCGCTAAAAGACAAGTCTCTAGAAACTTCAACGTATTAGAGTCGACTAACCATGTTCACTTTCAGCATCCTGTTGTTCGCGACTAGCAGAGCGCTTTGCGTGCCCTTCATGACTTTGCGAGACTGACGAAGCTTCTGGCCTACGTCCCTTTTGCTCTTCCGTCCCCGCTGTGCTCCTTCTGCGATCCTCGAAATCGTCGCGTGTTTTCTTCCGTGGATAGACCTCTTCGGAGCTGCGACGTGAATCACGACGCTTAAGCGTTGACTGAGGCTTGCGGAAGTCGTCTTCCTCATCGTCCTTCGAAACCGAAGAGCGCTTCCGAGTGCTGCCTGACGAGGGTGCGTGCCTGTAGTGCCCATCGTCGCGCACGACGTTTGAGTACGATGGCTCCGGACTCTTATCGGACTCCACGCGGTGCTTGTCGAAAGGATCGTCGTCGCTCTGAAACGATCTCCGCTTAAGTACGCCCGTTACTAGGCGCGCATACCTGACGTTTTTCCTCCAACGAGTCCTTCAGCTCGCCTTCCTCGAACGACTCATTAACCGCTGTCCTGAGGTTATCCTCCTCATCGAACGGATGCTCTGTCTCCATTGCGTAGTTGTAGGTAGCTTCCTTCTCTGAGAATATGTCGTCTGGAGGACTTGCGCGAGACTCTAGGGGCCGCGGGGACTGTTTCGCATGATCTGCAAGACAATTCGAATTAAGGAATTCTTCGAGCACTACCTTCAAGCAACTGGCTGTCACCGTGCGACGCAGGTGCTGCTAACGTAGAGGTCGACGGATCTTGTGGGATAAGGCTGTTGTTGGCCAATGCACCACCGTACGACTGTCCGAACGGCTCGATTCTTTCGTTGTCGGGTGTTATCTGTTCACTGCTATCGTCTTCGTCTATGATCACGTTGCGTGTTGGCTGCAGGTGCGTTGGCGTCTCTGCGGCGATCAAGCGTTTGATGTCGCCTTCGTGCAGCTGTCGGCTGCCTTCATTGCTGGAGCTGCTGGTGGCTTGCCGAGCGCAAATCGCCCTTGGGTTGTCGTGCTGCAGCCCAGGAGGTACTCCTTCTAGACCGTTTTTGATGACAAACTTAGACATGTCCGATCAGGCTTACCGGAAATAGGCGTGGAGGTTGTGCACAAAGGACGTCCGTAACTCTGTAGGAACCGACTCACGATGCTCACGGCTAGCGACCCAATGCTAACTTCGTTACTGTTGCTTGCAACGGCGTTCGTACCGCCTTAACGGATTCAGTAAAAATCGGTCTGCTCTGAAAAACGTTACCGGACTCGACGAAATCACGTAGCTCCTCGATCAGTTCTTTCTTTGCATCAGAATGTCCCGACGACGCGCTGTTTAAGAGTTCGTTTTGCATCTTCTCCAGCTCTTCCTTCAGCGACGCATTCTCGTCCTCCAGAGACTTGTTCTTCTTACGTGATGTCTCCAGATCTGTCCTTAGCGAACGGTCGAGCTCAACGAACTTGCTTTCGCACGAAGAATGCGCCGTGGAAACAATATCTGCTCGCAGTCGCTCCAGCGAAGTCTTCATATCTCGCTTAAGTGCAATATTTAAAGAAATCTTCGTGGACGACGAAGCCAAGTTAGCATGAAAGCATAGTAACTGTCTATCCCTACCGATGATTTCTCGTACTCCTCCGCTTGCATGCGCATTGCTTCCGCCTTTTCGGATAGCAGCTTCCGGTAGTTGTCGAGCTGCTCTTCGCTCAACTGCAAGCCATTTTTCGACGACTCCGGCGAACCGTCCTGACTGTGTTGACCATTCAGCAGAGAATTACCGTCTAAAACGCGCCCTTAGAAACTCTTGCATTAGCAAAGCCTACTTTGCCTAGAAGCTTCAAGCTCGGCTAGCTGGCGTCGAAGGCGAGCGCATTCCTCAGTCAGTTTGCCCAGTTGTTGCTCGTTGATGGTGTTGGTCTAAAGGGCGCTGTACACGACCCAGTGAACCGTACGAATAATTACCTTATTCAGGTCGTCAATGCGCTTCTCGAGATCGTCCTTCTGCCATGCGAGTCGACTGCATTCCACTCGCATGTGTGCGAGCTCGTCGTTTTTCTTCCGTAGATCAGCTTTGAGGTCGGCGCACCGACTACCCAGCTGCTTTTCCTTCCACTCCAGGTCCTTCAGAGCTTCACGCGTCTTGTTCTCGACCTGAAACAAGCAAATCGCATGTTGCTCTCATTACTGCGTTGACGCGTACCTTATGCAAAGCATCGCTTTGGATCTTGACAACCGTGTGGCCGTGGTTAATCTTCTGCACAAGCGATTCCTTTTCAGTGACCAAGGTGATAACGCGCTTTTTCAGAGTGGACGCTTCCATGCACTTTGCGTGCAAGTGTAGGCGCAGCTCATCTCGCGGCTTGTCCTAAACCTAACTGTAAGCGCAGGCGCGGATTGCTTGACGAATTCCGTCAGTTGAGATTTCGGTGAGTTTCACCCAAAAAACATCAGCACCTTGATGGTGTTGACTTCCTTGCTGACGTCAGTGTCATCGGTGGAGACTGTGCCCTCACTTTGAGGCATGTACGCGATCGCCTTTTCATAGTCCGCCACAGTTGAACGTGCGTCGGCAAATTCTTTCGCTATCACCAGCAGAGCACTAAATGTCTCGAGCTAGTTAGCCAAGTAGTTCCCGATCGCTACCTCGAAACTGGCGAGTAACGTTCCGTCTGCTCTTCCACATCCGCACTTGCCCCAGTCGACCCGCTTTCAGCCATTTGTTCTACAACTACAATACAATGCAGCTTCTAAATAATTACGGAATAAAGTTTGCGTATTTCTAGTAACGGAAGAGTAACAGTGGAATGTCCTTCGAACCGGTATCACAGAAATACTGGTTAACACAACGCCATAATAAAATGTCTTAGCCCTACCATAAATAGACGCTTGCAGAAGGAAAAATAAAGAACTTCAGAAAAAGGCAAAGAAGCATTAGAGCAATGCTGCAGAACATCGATTAAATGGCACCAGAACATGTACGAAGTAGGTACCAAAATGTAGAGGGTGTACGAGACTTACAGCCTGACAAGCAAGGTTGGCTGAGCATTTGTCCGTCTTTTGGTGATGATGCTTGCCTTCGTGCCGCTATGAAGTTACTGTTACTGCCTTGAAAGGGAATTTCACTTGTAAACTTGTCCTAGGTTTTAGCATGAAGTTTCCCAAAAAATTCAGGATAATGATTGATTTCATATAGCCCACCAACAGTACCTTAGTTAGCATGCGGTTCTCTACTCCCTGGTTGCGAACCAGTCTTTCTGTGCAGCTTCCAGCACTGCAAGATATTTTGTAGCTTTATTCAGCGTTGACCGTCGTTTTTACAGACGTGGCCCTTGCACGATGAGGTCCATCATTTTCACTGCGCAACACAAACCGGATCCCTAGCGCGCTCCGATCGCATAACTTATTACGGCACCGGCCGTCTCTGCCCTCAAGGGATTGCAGTCGCCCACCTCACTCCCTTAATCCACTTCTTCGTACGTTCGTCTTATTTATACTGCCACATGTTCCTAAAGCGTCTAGTAGTGCTATACAGCTCACTTTCTGCACTCGTTCTGCTGGTGAAGGTCGGTTATGGCTAGGATCCCTCGATAAACCATTTTGGATTTAGGGTGAAGGCGACCGGGTACCAAGTAACGCCGACATTGACCAGTACGATGACCCTATTCTCAAGGAGATATTCCACCGGCCAACAGCATCAACCGTCGACGCTGCTGCCGCACCGCAGATTCCACGAGCATCAGTAGCTCACGCTCAGCCCCAGTTACCGCAGCCTGAATTTACGCACAGCGGAGACAATGGTGCCAAAGGCTACTCGCAGAACCAACGTAGGTGGCTTCGGCGTTTAGTGCCCTTTTCGGAATTTTTCTTGATCACACTTTGTAAAGTCATAGAATGATTTGAGACTTTGCAGAGAACTACTACGGAAGCCAAACACCTCCATCCATACCATCGGCAAATGGACACCATCAGCAATCGTTCCCGGGGAGTTTACCGCAAGGCTCTCAGTTTGGGTTTCAACAGCCGACTTATGGCGGTGCTGGTGCTGACCAGTTGGGGTCGCTAGCTATCCAAGGGGCACAAACCTTCTACAACGGCCTACAACAAGCCGGTCGTGCATTCGGAATTCAGCCAGCTCAATATGACATGCCATTTGCCAACTATGCCGGGGGCCTATTCGGATAGTTTTCTTCGAACATGCATGCTAGTTTTTAAGTCATGACGGATAAGTTGCGTGAATGTAAGAAATAAACGTGTGGATCCTTGTCATTTCCGACTGCTTTCATGTAAGAAATAACTAGCTCTCGGACGCAACAACATGACAACAGCGGGAAAAAAGCTAACGTTCAAAATGATGATGTTGGCAATCTGCCACTTTGCTTTTTTGCAGACCTGCATGCACGCAGTCACTGTTTCATATTGCTTTCTGCGCACACTGTGCTTGGCTTATGAAACGTTTCAAATGCCCAAATAAACGTCTTGCAGCATACCAGCAATTGATTTATTAGAGGCATTTCAGATCCTTCGTGAATGGGAAACAACGTAGCTACGCTTGCTCATTCGAGCAACGACGAGGTACGCACTTCAAACGATTTGTTACATCTTTTGACAATTGCTTTTGTTTTGTGAGTCCGCGAAAGTCGACGGCTTTTTTAGAGTTCGGACGGCGAGCTTCTTCGAACCGCCATTAGTGCGACTTCAATCAATGCAGACGCTAGTTCGCCTTCTTCATCGACAGGTGCAACTAAAAGCTTCAAAAACAAACAGCTTAGTGCCGACAGTAAGTGGATGTACGCTTACAACTGACTAACTTCTTACACTCAGAGTTGTTGGAAGCCGCCGACGCGCTTATCGCCGGACTACTCAGCGGCCGTTTGGCCAGTCAGCAGCAAGCAACGGAAGAGTCTCCCATACTGCCGCATGCGCTGCTGGCACTGGAGCGGTTCCTTCGTCTGGACTGTTACGAGATGGCGCTTGCGTTCATGAACAAGAAGCAGATGACCCTCTTCCAGAAGTGCTGTATGTCTTTGCGAGTTTAAGCCAGTAGTGGGGGACTTGCCGTTGGAACCGAGAATTTCTTCATTACTACGTTACTATTTTAGGGAAGCGTGGCGGCAAAGTCTCATCTGATGCGGAGAAGAAAGGTACGCGCCATTAATTAACCATTCATCTGACACTCCATCCGTCTGTTTTAGAGAAAAGGACTGCCTCCTTGCTGCCGTTCGTTGCACTGGAGAAGCTGTTTCGAAATGCCCCTCATGAACAAGCTCAAGAACTGCGAGACCGAGCTTTCGCACTGGGCATCGTGGATGTCGTGCTCACCTGCCTGTCACACATCGGTCGGCAAGAAGCACGCTACGCAAAGCTTCGATCGGACGGAAACGCTAGCTCTGTGCCATCGGTACCATACCTTTTATATCTTATGTGAAAACGGTCATTATTTGCTTTCCAGCTCGACGCATTGTCCTCGTACTTCGAACTCACTCACAAGGGCAACGACAATGCAAAGGCATGCTACGCACTGAAGTCCCACCAGGACGGCAAAAATGAGGCGGGCCACGGTTGGAATCGCGGCGTTGGCTACGGTTCCGGATCCACTACCAGCAAGTGGAGCATCGAGGAGAGCAAGGTCGAGAACGCTGCGATGGAAGAGGTGGTCACGTGCCTTATCAGAGTAAGTGAGCTTTGCAGCGGATAAAGATGAAAAGATTCAGGTCCTCGCTGCATTCTTCAATCCTGTGCCGCTTTCCAAGATGGATCCGTCGAAGGCCAACCCGCTTGAATTCAAGCCGGAGCTTATGCGTCTGCTCTACCGCTCTTGCTTCCAGCGTGCCCTTCACGCGTTCTTGCTCAATGATTCCGGTAATTCTTTCGGATTATCACAACCGCTGAAAATTGACGTCTTAGTATTCGAAATTTCCAAGCACGTGCCTCTCTACGACGCTGTTCTGGAAGTGGAGGCCGCTGTCGCCAGTATTGATTCCGTTGTGGAACATCCGAGCATTCTTGACGACAAATTTGCCCGCCGCATCTCTGAAATCGACCTGATGGCGCTGATGCTACGCGAGAAAGATTGCGGCACTGAGCCACTTCGCCAGTTGGAGAAGTTGAAGCGAGTGATCGGCGAATACCTCGGACACCTCGTGAAGGAGCCCGCAAAGAAGCACGCCAAGTCGTCGGATTCATCCGGCGTGGAGGACGAGGGCGCAGAGGACGAGAAACAACTGGACGGACTCCTGAAGAAATGCGAAAAAGCGATGCAACTGACTAAAAAGAGTGAGCACTGCTTTGCTGGCGTTGTACCTCTTAACCCATTTGACTTATGAACCTCCTTTGTAGAGCTCGAGGACTACTTCGAAGAGGAGACCTTCGATTTCGATGATGTTGTCGAGAAGGATCCCGAAGAGGCCGTCAAGATAAAGGAGGAGAACATTCCCAGCGACATGTTGCTCGTGCAAGTGACTCCGCAGTATTACTGTGACGCCATGAAGTCCGTGCAATTCTGTACGTTATGCACATATTTCACTCAACTCCCGAATCGTCATTTAGCAAGCATCCCGTTCTTCCAGTCCGATTCGAAGACGTCGCTATTCCCCTACCACTACGTTAGCTCGCTGCCGAGCTCTGGATCCACGGCTGACGTGAAGCGGATGCGTCGGTTGGCGCAAGAAGTTACTACCCTGAAAACGTCCCTTCCTCTATCGGATAACTCTTGTGTATTCGTCACTACTTCAGAAGAACGGTAATCCCTCGCTCATCGGACGTATGTATGGAAAACCATTGTTCCTCCAGGATGGACGTAATGAAGTTCTTGATAAGCGGGCCGACTGGAACACCTTATGAGAACGGCTGCTTCGAATTTGACGTCATGTTCCCGCCAGATTACCCGAACGCCCCGATGAAGGTCAATCTTGCCACGACTGGAAACGGCTCTGTTCGCTTCAACCCCAACCTTTACAACTGTAAGCGCGTTAAATTAGCGGGCTGACCGCTAAAATGCCGCAATTGCTAATTAAAAAACCTATTTAGGCGGCAAGGTGTGTCTGTCGCTCTTGGGCACGTGGGACGGACGGCCGGAGGAATCGTGGAGCGAGAACTCGTCTTTCCTGCAGGTGCTGGTCAGCATCCAGTCTCTCATTCTCGTCCCGGATCCTTATTTCAACGAACCCGGTTACCATGGGCAGCGCTTTTCGCTTGAAGGGAAACGCGTAAGAATGCGATTTAGTGCGGTATATCACGGTGCCACTGCTTTAGGCGTCCTTCGATTATAATGCCAACATTCGAGTGGAAACCGTCCGTTGGGCCATGACTGACACTCTTCGCAACCCTCCACCGGCCTTCGAGAACGTGATTCGGCGTCACTTCTGGCTCAAAAGCGACGAGATTTGTGAGCAGGTGGAGCAGTGGATCATCGAGCTGCAGGAAAAGGGCCATGAGAACTACCTGCATCGACTGAAGGTAGAGATATCACTTTAGTAAATGCATGACACATCCCTATTTAGGTAGCCTACGATGACCTCAAGAAGGCCTTCCGTGAGATGAAGCCGCCAGAGGGGTTTGAGAAGGTGCAGCCCATTCGCTTTCCGAAGCCGAAACCCAAGGAAACGAACCCGGCTGCTTCTGCCAAGGCCTAGAGAAGCCTCTTAATCTTTGACTCTCCTGAACGTTCCAGCAGACCACGGGTTACAGATGCTCATGTAAAGACATAAAGGCTTTAACTGGTTCTTTTGCTTAGTGCTTTCTGCGCCGATAAAATCTCCAGACTGTTCACACCTAGGCCGTACGTAGCTTATTCCAGCGAAACTAGACTGCTTGTTGTTTCCTAGGTCTAAACGGTTTCTGCAGTCAGAATTGAGATCTACCGTTTCTGGCCAACGGTTAGGGTACGGCTTCTCCTTGTGAAATGTAAACTACCTAAGCTTTCTCCTACCCGTGACAAATAACCTTCTACATTTACAACTTAGGCCCTCTTTATTCACGTCTTCGTCAAAGGTAGGCAGCCTCAGGCGGAAACGTAGAAATCTGCTCTCTCCTACCTAAGGACTAAACAACTTCTCCAGCCAAACCTTAGGCTTTGCTTATCACTATTACTAAAGCGCTGAAGCGATGTGCCAAAAGTTTCGAATTGGCGTGATATTGGCGATCAGTGAGAGAGGGCTTCGAGGATTAATACCAACGACGGAATTAGAACAAATTATCAAACGGTAATCAGGGTGCAACTTAAGTTTTAGGAAAATGCATACAGCATGCCATGCTTCGGACATGCATGTATGCAGTCATGCGCACCAAGCGGTACCGTACACAGGAGCATCCATACGTGCACTCATGCGAACTAAGTGGTATGACATGCGAGCGGTACCAGATGGAGATGCTCTGGAGTGTCCTGAGGAAGTCGTATCTCAGTTTTGTAGCCCCAATGCGAGTGAGGGCTTCTCGGACTATTAGCTGCAATGGGATCACAATAAAACTTTTCAAACAGAACACGGGGATACTTTAAGAGGGGTCACTTTTTCAACTTCATTAAGGGGGGTCATGGGTCCATGCGTTCGTGTCTACAGTATGCATTGCATCTACGTTACGCGAGGAGTGCGCATTGTAGTCTCATGCAAAGCAAGAGTTGAGTACAACATAAAGGACCGAACTGAGAGCATGCAGCTGCATACCAAGCAGGCAAGACGGATCAAATGTGCATGCACATAAGTCGGAAGCGTTGGCATCTATCCCGCGTTTGGACAAACCAATTGGAAAATGGCCCGGTAAGAATTCTTGTGAACCCCCGATTGGGTTCACAAGAACGAACAAGATGGGTTCAGTGAACGAACAATGATGCGGGTGCTTCATTCGTGGAGAAGCGGATCCAGCCCTGGCCCAAAGCGGATCCGTGAACTTAGCCAGGTTTAAGGCTTGCTCTTGTAAGGCCACATCGGACATTAACTTCCTTACTTCTACAAGACAATATCTGATTTTTGCCTATGTGCACCAAGCCTATGGTTCGCTACAGAAAATCGAATCCCACTTTTACCTATGTGGTCCAACTGTAAGTATTTCCCAATGAAAGGTGCTGATCTGAGGTCATCAGTGAATGATATATCAGTTTGCGCTTTGCTTCAGTTAACATTGTGAATTGTTACACCGCTTATGACTCTCCGCAAAGACACTGCACCGGAGTCTCAGCTGGATACCACATCGTCTTGCTCTTTGCATTGACATGCTAGCGCATGCTAAAATCCATCAATTCTGAAAATTCGAAAATTCCAACTGCAATGGTAGTGTGTCCGGTGATACTGCTCGCACGCTATTGCTTTCAGTACGACTTTTTGGAAACCTTTGCTCATTATACCCTGGTGATGGTCGGTGCTAGAGCAACAGCGGGAAGTGTAATGCGACGGAAGGGTCAAACCGAGGACCGTTGACAAAGTTGCACCCGGGGGGTTCAGAGCAGATGGCCGATACGTTCGCTTCGGTGATCGGACTTTTACGGCACACATGTTTGCTAGACGACCGGACCAGGCAATTAAACGGGACGTACGGGTGGGAGGAGGGTGGGGCTTAAAAGTCGCGTCCGATCATGGGCACACATGCATCTCCGTAAACGAGGCAAATCTCGATCAGTGTTGAGCAAGCAAAGCTCTTGTGTTTGATTTCACCGCGAACGAGCAATGGAAACCTTCCAACGTGTATTCACCGTCGACGTCCACAGTATTCTCGATGGCAATCAAGACGTAGAATGCGATGAATGGCGCCTACCAGGAACGCCACTTCGTATCCATCTTGGGCTGATGCGTACGGCGAACGACAACTTTAACTTGCTAATGCAAGTGCGCGCCGCTGAAGAAGGAATCACATACTATGCATGGCTACGGCCCGTCGTGAGTCTACAGCAGCGTGGGACACAAGAAACGTTCGACTATGTCGGAAACTTCAACGACACGTTGGTCGTCGTCGGTGATTTTCTCCAAGGTTACTTCCCGGCACATGACGTCGGGTCTCTGACTACGCGCGACGTAAGTTAATTCTCGAGTTAAGGGAGTTGTAATCCCTTGTGGGCGTGGTGCTGATACGTAAGTGACACGGGAACGTAATTGCGCCTTGACACTAGAGCTTCGTCACTGTGGTAGTGCAACTTTTTTTTTAAACATTCCTAGCACTACATCAACAGCCCATACCGCTCCGGCACTCAGTTGAGGATGCGTGTAGAACTCTACTGTCGACTCCGCGGTACACATCCGTCGAGGGCGTTTTCTCAAAATCCGATTATGGTACCCAACGGTTACAACGCAATACCTACCGTTGCAATACGCGCAAACGGGGATAACGAGCCCTACTACGTGGCCGAAGAGGTGAGCCACTAGAAGATATTCAGACGCTGTAGTGCTACGCATGATGTCGAGAACGAATGGTTCGCGAGGCCAATCGTTCAAGGCAGGCCAGTTGTCGTACTGGCTCACGAATCCGCGCGCTGGATCGAACTTTACTCCGCTTCTTCGCTTCTTTCTCGCCTTCTACCGAGTTCCCGCTTCTTCAAGGCGCACAAATAAAGATGAACTTTATTGCGACGTGGTTGTACCTCAAATTTGGGTATTTAAACCTATAGAGAAAGAGAGAACATTTAAACAATAGTGAACAAGAATAAAACGGCGAGACGTCGACGATCGATGGGCAGACGCCGACGAATTAATTATGGATTAATTCTCGTTCTCTGGATCGCGGAAAGTTCCAGGGATTACGCTGTCAGGAGGACAGCGGTTCCGCGGGTCGCTTCCTAGCGCCAGGTCGCTGCAGGGGGCAGGGGCCCGACTCGGGAGGAAACCGAGAGAAAGCAAGCGTCAGGAGGACACCTACTTCCCTGGGCCATCTCCCTCGCGTCCGTCGTCGGCGTCGTCCGCTGCGGCTGGCGTCCTTCGTCCGGCGCGGGAGGTTCCCCGGAGAGCAAGCGACAGGAGGTCACCTACTCCCAGGTCACCCCCCGGTGAATGGCGGCGGACGCGAAGAGCGGCGGCTATTTATGCAGCAGGCCGGCGGAGTGGGCGTCCCGAGTGGAAGAGTCGGGCGCAGGTCGGCGGGAGAGGCGCGCTGGCAGGGAGCCAGCGGTCGCTGCGTGGTGGAGGGCATGCCGACGCGTTGAAATGCACGCGATATTTGCGTAGCAAGTAGAAAATCGTGAACTTTGTTCACGACACTCCCGGCCAGACGACGAAGTTGGAGACGCAGGTCGAACGTCGAAGTCGATGGTGGGCGCCGACGAAGAGAAAATTACGAAAGGAAAGAGGAAATGAACAAAGTTAAAGAACATGAAATATAATGAGACGAGTATCAACGGGCCACAGTAATTGGGCGACTTAGGACCGCACAGAAGGGAGGTGGATACCGAGGGGAGTGAAACTATGTACAGGAGGAGAAGTAGCGGTGATCGGTCACTGCTTCGTCCTCGGGTCCTTGTGGCGATCTTCTGCCGTGGCGGTTGAAGTCTTGGTGAGACGTTCCAGTCGACGCATGAGATCGTCGATCCGGGGCTGGACGGCTTCGAGTACCTGGTCAGCAGCCTTCTTCGCAGCGTACTCGAACAGCGGTCCGAGCAGCGAGTTGTCTTCTTGGAGGAGAGCGAAGGCGGTCTCGACGTCGTCGATGGTGGACGACGCTGGAGCGTCTCGTTGGTGTGGTACGGCAGCGGGCACGGCGGCAGCTGCGCTGGTCGAAGGGCGGTCGTCAGGAGGACAACCGCTCTCGAACTCGGTGGTGTCGGTGACGTCGGTCGATCGTGGCTTGGCGATCTCGCCGTCCTCGCCGATCTTGGCCTCGATCGACGGTGGCGGGAACTTCGACTTGGCGTCCTTCTTGTACCAGGTCCACAGGTCGGAACCGTGCCAGGTGCGCATGTTGAGCTTGCGAGCCTCGACGGTGGACCAGTTGTTGATGGTCCCGTCGGCGCACTGATACCGGTCGGTCCAGGCAGGGAGTTCTCCGTTCTGCTGGAGCTTCAGCTGGTCGTAGTGCCAAAGCCGGACGTCGTACGGGTGAAGGATGACGCGAGCGTGGGGCAGGAGCTGCTCCCTCTGCAGGTAGAGTCCGAGCACGTCGAAGGTCCACTTGTCCGGATGGAGGCGGTTGTACGGTGGCAACACGACGTACTGGTGGATGTGGCCGAGGTGCTTGGTGAAGTGGTGGCAGATCTCGGTGATGAGCTGCCCGTAGTCGTTGTTGCCGTTGTTGGTGTACTCGGTACCGAACCAGAAATAGACTCGGTCGGTCTCCGGTCCGGGCAGAACGTGGCGGATCGCGCGGAGGACGTCGACGCGGTTGGTGGACGGTATGCGAACGATGGACACGTCCTTCTGGAGTTCGTCACCGAAGAGGTGGTCATTCTCGTCGTCGATGAGCAGAAGGCGTTTCTGCGAGCGGGTGCGAAGCTCTTCAGGCCAGTCGCTTCTGAACGCGTTGCGTCCGATCTTGAACGGTGTCCAGGCGAAGATGGTCTCGCCGGCTTCCACAGTCTCGATCCTCCGGAGCACGTAGAGCTTGTAGATCCTCTCCTTTAGGTTGTAGAGGGTCCAGCGTGCGTCGTAGACAATCTTGTCGATGGCCTGCTTGAACTCCTTCGGGATATCGGCAGTCCGTAGCCACTCGGGTGACCAGCAGGTAGGTCCGCTGAGGCATTTGTAGATCTGGGTGAACGCCTTGAGGCAGTAGCAGCACCACCGCTCAGCTGCTTCTCCGAAGTCCTTCTTGCTCGGGTACGGATCTTTCTTGGCGTCGACTCCCTGGATCATCCTAGGAACATGCCGCTTGATGGCGTAGGCGATGTCGTAGTCCAGGTCGCGCGCACGGAGTACCTCATCGATGAACTTCAGAACAGCGTCCATGCGGTTGTGGTCGCCCGCGAGGCGCACTGCGTACACGAGCAGGATCATCTGGCCGAATGAGCGGATGTGGAGCCGCATGAGGTCGGTCAGGGTCTTCTGCAGGTCTGGTCGAGCGGCGATCTGCGTGAACCGGAGCCAGCGGTTCTTGATGATGATGAGTGTTGCGCCGACGGCGATGTGGAAGCACTTGGGCTCGTCTCGTCCGTAGCAGACGTTGGTTGGTTGCCAGGTCGACGTGTCGACGAGTCCCGGGATATTCTGGTGTTGGATCCAGAAGAAGCCTTCTTGTGGGAACCTCCGGGAGTCTGACTTGAGCGTCTCGTTGTCGAGCTTGGATAAGCGCCGTCCTCGTTCGTCCTGGTCGAACGAGAAGAACTGGCGCGTGCGGTACCGGATCTCTTCGAGCGACAGGTACGCCGGCATCCGAGACCAGTCTACGAGGGGACTGGTGGCGAAGAGCTCGATCTGAGTGCTCGCGGGCGTCGGTGGTGCTGACGTTGTGCGAGCCCTGCTGTTGACGAGAGGATCGACTCCGAATGCTGCTCTGGCTCCGAGCGGTTGCCCACTTCGCTGATAGTCGGTCAGCGGGTAGTCGTCGTTCGGTGGTGGAGGGCCGTACCGGCGACAGTCTCCTGACTGCGGAGCAAAGTCCGGATCAACAGCCGGGGTTACAGCCTCGGTGTTCAGCTGCTCCTCGTCGACCATGATGCCAGGGACAATGTTACAGGTCTCCGTCCCGGGGACTTCATTCGGCTTCGCCTTCGATGCATCCGACCCTGTCAGGAGGACAGTGTCGGAGCGCTCTTCTTCCACCAGCGCGGCAGGTTCCGAGCTCGAGGACGAGGTGGCGGCTGGGGCTTGCGGCCAGGGTTGTTGAATTTCCACTTTTTTCCGCCATTTCCATTCCCATTTCCATTTCCAAAATCCCCGCCATTTCCATTTCCATTTCCCACTAGCACAATTTGGCGCCATTTCCATTTCCGCAATTTCCGCCATTCATTTCCAGTAGTAAATTTTTGCTCGAAGTCGTGCTGTAAGCATGCAAGGCAAGAGTGAAATGGATACCCTTCGCATGATTTATCTAGCTGCTTCTTCTTAGTGGGTCCCAAGAGAACTTTTGGCTTGCATTTGCGAGTCCAGTTTGGTGGGTGCCGGCTCTTGGTGGTCAAATAAGTCCCTTTTTTCGACACAGTTTTTGCCCGCCGCTAGGCGGCACCATAACGATTTTTTAGCGTAAATGTAAAGTTTTCGACATAAATGTTGTTCGTATCTCCTGCAGTGAGCTGAATTTTTGTCCACTGTTGGGACACATTTTTGGTCGGTCAGGTCGGTCCGGCGGTCGGCTTGAGGGAGGTGCGGGGGGAGGTAAGGTCGGCAGGGTCATCGTCCGGAGTGGAGGGTGCAGATCAGGTCGGGCCAGTCGGCCGGGGGAAGAGGGGTCAGGTCGGGCTGAATGTGATGGGGTCATCGACAAATCTAGTTCCGTGTTTCATGGCGGTCGGCCGTCTATGACATAAGGGGGGACCCTTGGGTACTGAAAAAAGTGGAAATGAATGGCATTTTTTTGCTGACATTTCCATTCCATTTCCATTTCCCACAGGCTTAATTTCTGGCCATTTACATTTCCATTTCCCACTAGCGTCATTTGCTGCCATTTCCATTTCCATTTCCGGAAACGGAAATTCAACAACCCTGCTTGCGGCTGCTTCTGTCTTGCGGCGTACATGGCGGTGAGCCGTCGTCGGCGTTCTTCCGCAGCAGCAGCATTCCTGGACCGGATTCTCTCCCACATGTCGGTGAACTCGTGGTCGTCCATGTCCAGTTTCTTGGCCGGGTTGGGCGGGAGGTCGGTGACGGGTGTCGTCAGCTCGAGGCCTTCTTTCCGCTCGTCGGACTCGTCGCCCGTCAGGAGGACAGGTTCCGACTGCGGCGGCTTGGTTTCCAGTTCGATTGTCTCGTCGCCCGTCAGGAGGACAGGTTCTGAGCTGGGCGCGGAAGTGGTAGGTGGTTTGACTTCTTCCTGATCAGCTTGGTGATCAGCCCTGGCGACCGCGACAGAAGGAGGAAAGGGCGGTGTGGCCGTGTCCTCGCTTGCGATTGCGGTGGCTTCTGAGGAAGGTGTGGCTGGTAGGTTCGGCGGGGTGTTGGCGCTGCTTGCCGGGTCCGAACCCGTCAGGAGGACAGGTTGGACCGTGCTCGGCATGGTGTTGTCCGTGACGGCCGATAGCTCGTCGGAGGAAGTGACCAGGTCGTCGACGTACTTGTTCATGTCCATGGTGGCGTCGGTTGCTGAAAGGAGCAAAATAGAATGGAGGTCAGCGATCGCCCCAGGAGAACACGTCGTAGATTCGCGAGCAGGCACGTTCCCGATAGGGTAGAGGTGCTCAAGGGCCCGGTTGGTCTCTTCGTGGGTAAGTCCGAAGCGTATCCTGGCACTCCTCTCGAGCTTGTCCGCGGAAGGTAGCAACTCGAGCACCAAAGCGAGGCGCCAGTCGGTTCGCGGGAGACCTTCCTCTTTGACGAGTACGAGGTCTCCTGCCTGGATGGTATTCTGACCGAGTTGACGACGCTTGCTGTCGATGCCTCTGTTGCGTAGTTCCAGCAGGACACCGTCTCGGAATTGTGTCCAGAAGACGTCGGCGAGGTCTCTGGCCCTTCTGAGGTCCCGCAAAAGCCTAGCGTGGAGCCGGTTCTCGCCAGGAGCGACGAAATCCGGATCGTCCCGGGCCTGGGTGGGATCGGAGGGCGGGTCGAGAGGGTCCTTTTGAGGTTCGTCCCGGAGCAGCGGATGGAGGAAGTCGATAGGCCGAACAAGGTAAAAGTCGGTGTCGCTGTCAGCCACGTAGGAAAGTGGCCGGCAGTTAGTTGTCCGTTCCGCACAAGCTAGTAGCGTGCGGTACTGCTCTTCTGTCGGCTTGGATTTGCCGATGCTGCGCTTCAGTGAGTGCTTGACGATGCCGATCAGTCTCTCGTACGATCCGCCGCGCCACGGACTTAGTTCGGTGATGGTCTGCCACTCGATGTTGTTGCGGTGGCAGAAGTCCGTAATCCGCTCCTCGTCTGGCGTGAGCTCTGATGGAGGAACGGCGATTCTCGAGGGTTGTGGCGCGTCGTGGGTCGGTTGAGGAGCTGTAGGCGGATTCGGAGCTGACAGGAGGTCAGCTCTTTTCCGAATATTTAAGCGTCGACTGACTGCAGCGCGAGGCGGATTGCGCCTTTTAGCTGGTTGTGGCGGAGCGTGGCTTTGCCGAATTTGCTTGATGAGCTCTCTCGTGGTCAGGAAACTAAGGCCGTTGTCTGACAGTATCCGCGCAGGGAATTCGCGTCGAGACCCAAACCGTTGAAACGCGTCGAGGAACGACTGCGTGGAGAGGTCGGGACAGAGTTCCAGGTGGACGCAGCGGAA
The DNA here is from genome assembly GCA_020875895.1 of Aphelenchus avenae. Classification (NCBI taxonomy): domain Eukaryota; kingdom Metazoa; phylum Nematoda; class Chromadorea; order Rhabditida; family Aphelenchidae; genus Aphelenchus; species Aphelenchus avenae. The sequence goes on from JNEY01000002.1 coordinate 2,721,999, forward strand.
CGTCATGCAGATGAAGATGGCCACAGAGTACTTGGCGGTTGTGTAGCCGCCAGATTCGTGTGGTCTTCGCAGGTAGACGGGGCCGAAGAAGTCGAGGCCGGTGTGGTAGAAGGGCCGAGTTTGCGAGACTCGAGAGGCTGGCAGTTGGGGCCACGGTGGAGTAGTGCACGGCTGCATGGCTTCTCGGCGGCAATCGAAGCAGTAAGCGCGGACGGCTTTCTGGATCGTTCTGCGGCCTTGCGTGAACCAGTAGCGCATGCGAACGTTGGCGAGAGTGGTGTTCGCTCCCGCATGTCCATTGTTTCGGTGGCACTCCATGATGATGTAGGCGGTTTCCTGAGCTTCCCGTGGCACGAAGATCGGGGTCAGAGCCGTTGGACGCAGCTTCATGTTTTCGAGTCGGCCTTTGACGTACAGCAGCCCCTTGTGCTCGAAGATACCCAGGTTCTTGCGGTCGTTGTCGGACGGCGGGTGTCTGAGCTGGGCCTTCCGGATGATGATCATCTCCGTGATGTGAAGATCACGAAGGCTGGGCCTGCGAGGTTTGCTCTCCAGCAGACAGTCTTCGAGCCGGAAGCCTAGAGCTGAGGCGTGGCGTCGTGCGCCGAGTCGTTGGCGGGCGCCACGAAGCATGATGGCGGCGGCCCTGAGGACGTAGTACGTGATTCGGACGTGTTCCGTCCAACGGAAATGAGCGGCTCCGATGACTGGAGGTAGTACGGGTGCCGATGGAAGCTTCGGTAGTGGTCGAGGGCTTGCACCTTCCTCCTGCTGGACGCGTGCTTGTGACGCTACGGTGATCGCAGCTACGGCGCTGACGGCGTAGATAGTCGGCGGAAGTGGCTCGGTGATGATGTCTAGTGGATTTTTCTTCCGCTTTCGAAGCTTGCGCTTCGAGACTGAGTGGAATGAACGCGTCGGCGTAGAGAGCTGCGAATGCCGTGCTGCCGTAGAGCTCGCTTCCGTCCTGTGGAGCGCCAGGAGGGCACCCCGCAGTCAGGGAGGGTGGTTGCTTAGGCCACAGCGATGAGTCGAGTGTCAGGAAGGGAGCTCCATGCCACCATTTCTCGCAGCCTTGAAGGTCGGCAGCTGCGATTCCGCGCGAAATGATGTCTGCCGGGTTGGCATCGTTCGGTACGTGCCGGAATTCGGCATGGAACTCGTCCCGGACGGTGCGGATTTCCTTGAGCCGATTGTGGACCCAGACCTCTTTGATCTTCTCGGTGTCGGCGACCTGGTGGAGGACGATGGTGGCATCGGACCAGAGGTACGTAGCAGTGATCGGAACGTCGAGTTCCGTGTGCAGGAACTTGATAGCTCGACTGCCGATGAGAACTCCTAAGAGTTCCATGCGCGGAATGGTGTACCGTTCTGCGTCCTTGATCGGCTTGACCTTGGCTCGGGCGTAGATGAGGTTGGAGCGGTAGGTGCCGTCTGCCTCGCGAGTTCGAAGGTAGGCCGTGAAGCCGTAGGCTTGGCTGGACCCGTCGGTGAAGACGTGGATCTCGGCAGATTCGATCTTGTCCGCACTTAATCGGCGTGGAATCCGAATAGAGGTGGTGGCGAGGTCTCTGATGGCTTCTTTCCACAGAAGCGCGTGCGTCTCGCTGATGTCGTCGTCCCAGTCTTTCTCGGCCTTCCAGAGTTCCTGGATGACGAGTTTGGCCAGTAGGAGGGCAGCTTGAACGAGCCCTAGTGGGTCGAATATCTGGGCGACGAAGCGGAGCATCGAACGCTTGGTGAGACGGCCGTCGTCGACTGGCTTGCGGCG